>CABHPQ010150947.1:0-22821 GCA_902168405.1 Peromyscus aztecus | reverse complement strand
GAGAAAAGAAAAGAAAAGAAAAGAAAAGAAAAGAAAAGAAAAGAAAAGAAAAGAAAAGAAAGAAGGAAGGAAGGAAGGAAGGAAAGAAAGAAAGAAAGAAAGAAAGAAAGAAAGAAAGAAAGAAAGAAAGAAAGAAAGAAAGAAAGAAAGAAGTAGCTTTTAGAAACTACGGTGACTCTTTATCATGCCTTCTTTGTTTTATTTCATTAATTTCAGTTGTGATTTTTAGTATTTCTTGATATCTACAGGATTGGGGGTTGTTTTGTGGCTCCAACATCTTGAGCTGCATCAAGTCTTTTTTGTTCCCTTTCTGTTTTGTGTTTGTTGTTGTTTTTAATGCAGACACTTAAGAGTTATATTTCTCCATACACACCAAGCCAGCCACAAACCCTTTACCTACAAAGGTGTACTTCCTGCCAGACATGCTAGCACAATGGTGGTACAAAGCTTGTTTGTGAGAGTAACCAACCAACAAGTAATCTGACTTAAGGCCTGCTGTGGGATAATGCTTTTGTACACTGGTTTAATAAAACACTGATTGGCCAGTAGCCAGGCAGGAAGTATAAGTGGGATAAGCAGACAAGGAGAATTCTGAGAAGAGGAAGTCTGAGTTAGGAGACGCCAGCCTGCCATCCAGGGAGCAGCATGTAATGGCACACAGGTAAAGCCATGGAACACATGGCAACATATAGATTATCAGAAATGGGCTGAGTTTAAGTGTAAGAAATAGTCAGTGGTAGGCCTGAACTAATGGCCGGGCAGTTTTAATTAATATAAACCTCTGTGTGTTCACTTAGGCCTGAGCGACTGTGGACTGGGTGGGACACACAGAAAACTTTCAGCTACAAAGGCCCACTCAACAAAATGAACACTTATCTGAAACTGCTTGGGAGACCAAGAACCTGAGACTAGATAGATAGCTCAGGCACCTAGAGTAAAACCAAATAATAATGGTCTAAGAAAAGAAAAAATAAAGTAGTGATAAAATGACTCCTACTTATAATCTGCTAGAGTTGTAGATCAATGCTCTGTTCTATCATTATCAGAGAAGCTTCCTTCTGGAGCACGTGGAAACAAATATAGAGACCCACAAGCTGGAAGAGGGAAAATCAGTTTTTCTCCAATAGAGTCATGGTAAGTATATTAACCACTCCAGGACAGGCCTCATGTTCAGGAGCAGTTGACTAACATATAATGGACTCCACAGTGTGTGTGTGTGTGTGTGTGTGTGTGTGTGTGTGTGTGTGTGTTTGTATTCTTTGCTTGTGTGGTCTAATTTCTTTACATTATTTTTGAGTTCTGATGTTCTATATTCTACTTGATCCATTATAGTGGTAAGACTTTCCCCTGAGTTGTCCAATTGGATTATTGAGTTTTTCAATTAATCTTCATTTCAATTTGAGTTCTGTTCAGTATTTCTAGTTCTTTAGTGAGTTTGGTTTTCAAATCCTGAATTGTCTCTGTAATTTCATTCAGTCTTACATTTGTTTTATTGAGCATTAAGTGATTCTTTGTTCTCTTTAAGTACACTGAGCTTCTTGCTTGTGTCTTCTTTAAACTCCTTGAATTCTTTGATGAACTTTATGTTTGTTTATTTTTAAGTTCTGTCTACTAGGTTTGTCTAGGTATTTATCATTAGAAAAGAATTCTGGGCTGGTGGATGGGGAGGTGTACTATCTTGATCTTTCATATTGTTTGTATTTTGAGATGAAACCTGGACATATGGATTTCTTTTATTGACTCTATGTCTGATGTGGACACAGGATGTGTGGGTTTGACTGGGGCTGGAATCTGGCTACAGTATGATTGAGATGAAATCAGGTAGACACGGGAAGAGCTGAGCTGGTGAGTATGATGTGGCCCTTGGCCAATCTTGGAGATTATGGAATGCAGGGGTGGGGCAAACCATACAAAGTATGGACACTGGATGAGGATAAAGAGTATGAGCTAGATTTGAGAATTTGGCAGAGTGTATGGACAGGATCAGATAGACCTACCAGGTTGTGCCCCAGCACACGGTATGCTGGGACAGGCTGGTACTAGTGATTGGAGTCAGTTCACGAGTGAAGAATCAGGCGATCACAGTGGGTGCTGGACTGGCACAAATGATGTGTGTCCTGCATCATGCATGGAGGTAAAGGACAGCACAGGTGGGGGTCAACAGACTAGGCAGGAGCGCTGGGTGTAGGACTTGAACTAGATTTGAAGATTTAAGAATGAATTCCTCAGGCTGGGCTCCAGTACAAGACGTGCAGGGCCAGGCTGGACCTGGAAATTGTTTATGGTATGGAAGGGATGAAGTCACATGGTCATGCTGGTGAGAGAGGAGCTAGGAAACACTGAGGTATGGCAAATTTTCTGTTTCCTTTGGGTGGGATATTATGATTCATTTATTATGTGTATAACTAACCTCATATTTTGCAGCAAAGCCTGTTCCTCATTTTTAATGATTCAGAAACACTTATAAATATCTAGCAAACTAGTGAGACAGATTTCAGGGATTGAAATAGAAACTTCTAGTTTAAGACTGAAATGTTAGAATCCAGTTGCTTCTTGGGGCAGGATAAGCACCTATAGCCATTCTTTCCCTCTCACTCCTACAAGCACTCTGCTAAGACATTGTCTCTGAGTCTGTAGCTAATAGACTCCCCGGTACCAGGGTCTCTCACCCAGGAAAAGAGTTTTCATAACTGTAAAGCATACTGTTACCACAAATGGCTCTAGTTGTTTCAGGTGTTACTCATCATGGCTGCCTCCACAAGTCCATGGATATGCCTGCAACTCAAGTTTCAAGACAGACTGTGATATAGCTGTTTCTCCAGATCATCTCTATGGAAAAAGACATGAAAAGGCCCTGGGAAAAAGCAGAAATCCCTGCACTAATCCTCTGATTTATTGTAAACAACATGGAACTATTAGAGCAATACAAGCACAATTAGGATTCCATTCTACCAACTTCTTATCAGTCCTGGGCCTTTACAACACTTACTGTTCAGCCATTTGTGAATATCTTTATGAAACTAGTTAGAGCCTTTTAGGAGACTAAATTCCTAGTTAAGTGAGCACTACCCACCCACCAACAACCCAACACATAAATAAGGACTTAAGTAAATAAAGCTTGGACTTCAGTGTGGGGTACATTTGGGAAGTGTTAAATGGCTTGTTCAACAGGGCTGCCCACAGATTTTTCAGTTCCCATCCCTGGTTATGTTTGCAGCACTGAAGCCCATATAATGGACTCTTTATGTGGTACTTGGTTAGAAAAACATAGTGACAATGAAACACAGTCAAATCACAGCCAGGACCTTTAGTACTCAAACAAGGTTCTCCTTGGGAGATATTTAATTATCCATGCAGCTCACTGCCTGTAAACATTAGTAGCCCTCTGTGCTTTTCCAAAGGCCAGGGCCAGACCAGCCTGGTTTGCCTTTACTGTGAATGTTTGGCCAAGTGCTGTGCCTATAATGAGGCTCTGTTGTGCCATCCAAGGATAAACACCATATGACATCCAGCTGGACTCTGCCAACTTGAACAATTGCTTCCCAAGCACCTGCTAACCAAGCTGACCTTGGATTTAACAGTGCCCATGGCTCAGATTCACCATTCCAATGAGTGACACAGACACCAGGTTCCTAGCCTGAGACCTTGTATTCCTGTGGTCCAATGTGGTTGGGCTTTGACTGCCAGGTGTGAACAGGTGAACTTGGGGCAACATTGTGAGAGGAATATGTTCATCCTTCTCCTTCTGGTCCCTCAGGACACTCTGTCTGCTTTTCAAGTTAACTTTTCTTGGACTCTTCATTGTTCAGAACTCAAGGAAAGCAGAATAAAACCACAGAAGACTTCATGATGTATGATCCCTGTTATAAGAAATATCCAGAATACGCAACTCCATAGAAATGAAATATGTGATCAATTTTTAGACACTGAGGATAACAGGAATGCAAACTGACTACTTACTAGATATAGGCTGTCAATAGCTGGAAATGGGAATTGTTGAAAATACTGTAAATGTACTGAATGTCTCTGAACTATATATTATAAAATAATGAAAATGGCTAATTCTATATTTTTCGTCTTTTATCACAATAAGAAAGATATAACCATGTGTATACTTAATCTTTGTGATGATTTAAATGAGAATAGCTCCTATAACCTCATATATTTGAATATTTGATGCCTAGCTGAAGGAACTCTTCGAGAAAGATTAGGAGGTGGGGCCTTATTGAAGAATATACAGCACTGTTAATAGACTTTAAGACTTCAAAAAACTTATACCATTGCCAGTATGCTCTCTGACTCCTGCTTGTGGATCAAAATGTGAATTTCAACTGTTCTTGCCACCATGCCTTTGCCAAATCATCATAGACTCTAACCCTCTGAAAAGACAAGCACTATTAAATGAGTTCTATTTTACAATGTCTTGGTGGTAAGGGGTCTTATTGCAACAGGAAAGAAACCTAAGACATGTCTAAACTGCAGAAGACATGACTAAGATCTAAAAATGTCCTATTGAGGGAGGTTTAACTTGAGTCTAGGAGAAAGTAACTTTTAAAACAGGTCTAAGCTAGAACTTACACATTCTTCTCCAGCATCTAGACCAGTGAGTCTGCTAGATCCATTCATATATGCACCCTTCCCAACTCCCCAGATCTGATGCTGGTCTCATATCCAGTGGCATAGCCTAGTTTGGCCACATCTGCCTTCCCATCATCCAACCTGTAGGCTCCTGCTAGAACCCATTCTCCCCTACCTGACCACAGGCCCCTCCCAGGCCACCTCCAACTTCCACATGTTGCCAGATTCTACACATATTTCTCCAGGGTCTCAGGCAGATGACTCTTCCTGATCCTTCCTGATCCTGATCCTTCCCTACATACCCTCTCCAATGACCAGATATACCCCTACCTTCAGCATTGGATGAAGACATAGTCTGGTCCCCTGTGTCCACCTGATTATATCCTGCCAAAGCAATTTTAAACCTCTAATTCCAAAGTGCTCACAGATCTCTTCTGCCACAACCTGATCTGTCTGTATAAGATTTAGACTTAACAAAAGAAGTTACATATATCAAGATATTACAACAAAAATACAAATAATATGAATAATTCAGACAGTATCTCTCCTCTAAAACCTACCAGTCTTATGGAAATTTTTGGAAATGATAATTACATAGATGAACCCCAGGACACAGACTTTTAAAATAAGAGTAACCATAGACTTCATCAAATAATTTAAGGAACTTAAAGAAAATACATGGATACAGCTGAATGAAATTTGTGAGCAAATTCTATTCAATAATTCCAGAAGAAAGTTTAGGTGACAAATTCTGGTTTAAAAAAAAATCTAGTTTATATACTGAGAGAAAAAGTAGGGCCAAAAATTCAGAAAAAAAAAAGAAATCAAACCAAAATGCATGCACAAAAGACAGAGGGAAACCTCAGTAAAAATGAGACACAAAGCCAAGTGAAAAATCTGGGTAAACATGCCACCTGAAAATGCTGGGTGAAGGAAGGACTGGACCAAAAATCCACAAGAAAAACTCACAAAAATACAGAAAAAGTTAATGATGGGAGGAAAGGCTAGTAGAAAATCTGAACAAGGTGAGATGAAACATCCTAGTAAAAATGCAAGGTGAAAATGCTAGGTGTGGTAGTTTGAATAAAATTGACCCCTACATGCCCATAGGGAATGGCACTATTAGGAAGGTGTAGCCTTGTTGGAATAGATGTGACTTTGTTGGAGGAAGTGCATCACTAGGGGATGGACCTTTAGGCCTCAAACGCTCAAGCTAGGTCTAGTGTGACATTCACTTCCAGCTGTCTGCCAGTCCAGATGTAGAACTCTCAGCTCCTTCTCCAGCACTATGTCTGCCTGCATGCTACCATGCTTCCCGCCATGATGATCCTGGGCTATACTTCTGAAACTGTAAGCCAGCCTCAACTAAATGTTTTTCTTTATCAGAGTTGCCATGGTCATTGTGTCTCTTCACAGCAATAGAAACCCTAACTAAGACACCATCTATAGTGATTGAAAGTTTTGCTGGGTATAGTATCTGGGCTGAAATCTGTGGTCTCTTAGAGTCTGCAGCACATCTGTTCAAGTCCTTCTGGCTTTTAGAGTTTCCAGTGAGAAGTCAGGTGTAATTCTAACAGGTCTACCTTTATGTTATGTGGTCTTTTTCCTTTGAAGTTTTTAATATTCTTTTTTGTTGTTATGTATGTTTAGTGTTTTAATTGTTATGTGATGAGGGGACTTACTCTTCTGGTCCAATCTATTTGGTGTTCTGTATTCTTTTTGTACCTTTATAGACATCTCCTTCTTTAGGTTAGGGAAATTTTCTTCTATGATTTTGTTGAAGATATTTTCTGAGCCTTTGAGCTGGGATTCTTCCTCTTCCTCTATTACTGCTATTCATAGGTTTGGTCTTTTCGTAGCATCTCAGATTTCTTAGATGTCTTGTGTCAGGAATTTTTTTAGATTTAACATTTTTTTATCTATGTATCCATTCCTTCTATCATATTCTCAATGCCTGAGATTCTCTCTTCCATCTCTTGTATTCTCTTGGTGAAGCTTGCCTCTGAAGTTCTTTTTTACAATCCTAAATTTTTCATCTCCAAGATTCCCTTGGTTTGTGGTTTTTTTTTTTTTTATTGCTTCTATTTCCATTTTCAGGTCTTGAACAATTTATTTGTTTTCTTCAGCTGTTTGTTTTACCTTGTTTTTCTTTAAGGTATTTATTCTTTTTTTCTTTAAGGACCTCTATCATCTTCATATAGTTGGTTTTAAGGTCTTTTTCTTATGTTTCTGGTATGTTGGGATGAATATTCAGGGCCTGCTGTGGTAGGATAGCTGGGCTCTGATGGAGACGTAGTGGCCTGGTTGTTGTTAATTATGTTCTTATACTGGCATCTAGGCATCTGGGGTTAGGGCGATCATAGGTCTAGGTGCTGATTTCTGGGTTTTTCTTCATTGGCTGAGTATTTTGTTCCTTGGTTCCGGTTCCTCTGGATTTTCAGAGAGTATGCTGGCTGAGTGTGTCTGCCTTACTGACCTGCTTAGCTGGTGTGTTGACCAGGGGAATGCTTAATAGTGTTGGAGGCTGAGGGAAGGGGAGGTCAGGGGCAAGTCTGAGGAATCCACAAAAGGCATGGATGGTAGAGGGTGAGAAGCTGCCCCTGTATTCTGTTGGAGTTCTAGGGGTGACCCTGAGAATTGGGTCTGGAGTAACAGAGAGACTGGGGAGAGTCTGTGAGCAACCTTGTCATCTAGCAGGTGTGGCCTGTTTATTTTATAATCCTATTCATTAAAAAGCTATTCATCTCATTAATGAAGATAGACCCACTGTCCAGTTAAAGGTTATTTCTGATTGGGAGAATCAGTAAAGTATGACACTAAATAGTACCAGGGCCTAATTTCGTTAAAAGTCTGGCTACATTGGTGTTTATGGTTTTAAATAAAGACTCAGGCTGATTAAAGAAGGATATTTCATAGGCTTCAAGAAGTAAAACAATCACTGAACTAAAACTGAAGAGATGTTTTTCTTCACTGTCCCTGACAAAGCTAGTTAAACAGAACAGGGAAATCTTTCTTCTTAAGCCTCACTTATCTGTAGTTATTTTCCTATTCTTATCCTATACAAGGCAAGCATATTAATGTGACAGAAATCAAATTCAGAGGAAGTTCAGAAAAAGATGGCTATGTTAGCCCTGCTACAAAAGATAATGAAAAGGAAAATCGGATTAGGAAAGGAATCCAGAAGTGCTTTGTGGGAGCTCCCTAGGAAATAACCTTCTTCCAGATTAATAGGGAATAAAAGAAGGAACAAGGAGCATCCACAGCAATGAAGACCACTGGCAAAAGACTGCTTTATCGTCACCAAAGTTATATACAGCAAGAGCAATCAGCAGAAAATAATTCCAGCTGTGTTTCAGGAAAAGAGAACCATCTGCTCATATGAGGATAAAGATGGACATATTGACAAGCATAATGTAAAGGACATGGGGCTAGAGGCATGGTTCATCAGTTAAGAGTGCTTACTGCTCTTTCAGAGGACTTGATTTAATTCCCCGTGCTGTCGGATGGATCAAAACCCTCTGTACTTCCAGTCCCAGAGGGATTACATACTGCTGCCAGCACCTGCATATACATGCACATACCCAAACAGAGACACACACTCAATGAAAATTTTTAAATAAATCTTTAAAAAAAAATAAGACATGGGATGAGGTAATGGACCAAGTAAGAAATGACTTGACTCAAGCCCATCATAGAAGCAGAAAGATTGACCCACAACAGCAGCAATGACACCTGTACAGTTCAGTCACCATATTGGGCCTCAGTTTGCTCCAAAGTCAAACTGCTCAGGAAGAGTTGTTAAATGAAAGCTCAGGAAGACCCACTGTGAACTACAACAGCTAGTGTATCTGTGGTTTGCACAAAACTGTGAGGCAGGCATTGAAAATTATCTTGCACAAGGTCATTCAAAGATTGTTAAACATGGACAAAAATTGGAATTGTAGAAGAATCACAAGTTTTGTTTCTTTTTTAACTTAGCTGAGCTAGTCAAAGTAATCAAATCCATAATGAAAGGCAATGTTGGTTTCATCCAATCTTTTTCATTCTTAAATTCTGAAACTGTTCCATGAGCTCATGGAAAAGAGCTAAACACCAAGAGTCTAATACAACTATTGTAATTCTATTCTCTTCTGGTATGTGACCCCATTCTGACCACTAGTATTAGAAGTCTTAAAAAAAGTTTTCACCAATCACAAAAAGAGGATCACTAGAGCAGGCTCCTTCATCATCTAGAAATTGTGTGTCTATACAAAATGCTTGGATTGAAGCAGTCAGCCTTCTTGTACATAAGAGAAGAGAGGCATTAAAATCTAAGGTAGGGTGGCAAGTCTTTAATGCCAACACTCAAGATGTAGAGGCAAGCAGAGCTCCATAAGTTCAAAATCATTCTTGTCTACACAGCAAGTTCCAGACAAGATTTGACTACATACACACTAACTCCAAAAACAAACGAATGAAAATAAACAGTAAAACAAGTTAGTACACCTTGCTCATAACCTGCTTGGAAAGAACTTTGGTTCTGAGGTTATTTTCATATGCAACAATCATTCTGGAACAATCACATTCTTGTTAGATTTAGTATAATTTCAGTAGTCCTAGTAGGAAAGTGAAATGCTCTTCTGGCTTCCTTGTTTCATCTTTATAGTATAGTTACTCTACATAGTATAAAAAGTCCTTTTTAAATTTAAACTTAATAGTTTCTTCCTGCCTCATGTATGGATATGTGGATCTGTGTATTTTATGACTTTATATGAATGTGTGTATATGAATGTACACATGTAAATATGAGCGTCAGAGGTCAATGTTGACCTTTCTTAGTTGTGTTCCACTTTATTTTCTCAGATTTTTTTTGAGACAAGGTCTCTCACTGAACCTGGGGCTCATTGGTTGAGTGAACAGGCTGGCCAGTAAGCTTCTGGGATCCTTGAGTCTCTGTCTCCTAGTGCTGCCAATACTCAGATTTTTACATGGGTGCTGAGGATCATAACTCAGGAACCCATAGTTGTACTGTAAGGAATTTGACATGAGCCATCATGTCATCTCCATCTTACTTTTTAGACGTCTACCCTTGTCTCCCTGCATAAAACATTATCTCCTGGCCAAGGACTATAAAAGTTACACAGGAATCAACCTCCATTACTCCACTTTCTCCTTTCTACTTCTCATCAGCACTTATGTTACAGTCTGGGAATCTTGATCTGATTAATTTTCTCTACCAGTTAAATGATTAAAAGTCTCGAAAAATCTTGAGCATAACAGTTGCAGGGAAATCTTGAACACTACAAACAGCAGTTGACAGAATCAGCAATTGAAGAAAGGTGTTTATTGGGAGTGAGGGGACACACACATGCAACAGGAACATAGAGAAAAAACCTCCTCAAAGAAAGGGAGTTGGGAAACCAAAACTCCAGTCTCCCCTCCAGGCTTAGGGTTCTAAAGTCTTTGACGAGTCTTCCTCTTTTAATTTAGGGTTGGTCAGTTTGATGCAGAAATGGTCAGCTGACTGACCCCCAAGCTGCTGTGTAAAAATGCCCTAATCCGCCCTTGAACCAGTCCACCAAAAGGGGCCCACTGGCAGGAGAAAAAGCCTACAAGTTCTTTGCTTTAAGTTGCCAGGTTTTGCCTCAGGTCAGGAGGGTAAAGAAGGCAATCCTCTCCAAAGCTTGCCACCTTTATTACCCAGGCATGGCCCCTCTCTCTGATTGCCTACCGGGGAGTCTATCTAAGTCCTAGCTTTTCACTTAAATTTTCTGCTATCAGTGCTTCTCTTTATGAGGAGTTTTACTCCACTTGTTCCTTCTTTGGACTTCTTGCCCTCAGGATCTACACATGGTTAGTCTGGCTTTGGGATCCTCTCAGTTGTTACTTCCTCAAAGAAATGTTTCCTGGCCGGGCAGTGGTGGCGCACGCCTTTAATCCCAGCACTCGGGAGGCAGAGCCAGGCAAATCTCTGTGAGTTCGAGGCCAGCCTGGGCTACCAAGTGAGTTCCAGGAAAGGCGCAAAGCTACACAGAGAAACCCTGTCTCGAAAAAGCCAAAAAAAAAACAAAAAAACAAAGAAGTGTTTCCTGATTATTCCAGTGAGCTAGTTAGCCTCCTGACCCTGAGTTGGGTTTTATCATATCACCTTCTGTTGTCTCCATAACACCATTATTTACAGCTATTGTGGTTATTTATTTGCTTACTAATTTACTCTCATTTTTCTCCCTAATATGTAAATGCCAAGAGAACAATTCCTCATACCTTAGAAAAGTATCTCAAAGACCATAAATCCTCAATAAAGATTTTTGTAGGAATGAGTACAAAAGTGAAGAATGAAAGAAAGGAAAACCAAAGCCTCAAAAATTGAAATCAAGGATTCAATTACTATCTTACTCTTCTTAGCTTAGTATCCCCGAGGTTTGAGAAAACAATGATTGCAGCAGCCCTGGACTCACTTCCTCTTAGCTTTTTTTTTTTTTGGTAGCAGAACGTTACCCTCTCTGAATATATGGATACCACTCCTGGTAATTAGTTATGATAGATTTTGCAGGTTCATAGATCTAACTATGAGTAAACATCAGGTCAAGAGAAATAGAATGTTATGTTTGCCAGGGTCTGAGTCCATAACCACCATGTATTGTAACAGCTTTAAGAGCTCCACAGTGAATGGGATGTGGGCGGTGTAGGCAGGGGAAAAAGAAGGAAAGATGGGAGGAAGGTCAAAAAAACATCCAGATTACTGAATGTACAGAAACAATAAAAGTTCTCTACAAACATATTGCATTCCAGCCTTAACAAAGTGTTTCCCTGATTCTCCAGATTTAAGCACACTGATGTGTAATTTATTATAAAAATACACCTACAGCAATACAATGTCCATATCACCTATATAAACAAAATAATAGAAAAGCAAATTGGAGTTCACCACTGTGTGTGTGTGCCTGGGGACTGGGGGTGAGTGCAGCATAACTATTTCAGGAACACTCTGACTTCGTGATGCAAGAGAATTTAGCTCTTCATATTTTGAAAACATCTCCAAAAACTATTACTGTGGTGAGTCTATGGTTAATTTCACTATCTATTTAAAGTCTAGAGGAGGATCTGTGATTGGTATGTAAAGTGAATAAAAAATTTCCTAATAGGGGCTGGAGAGATGGCTCAGAGGTTAAGAGCACTGACTGCTCTTCCAGAGGTCCTGAGTTCAATTCCCAGCAACCACATGGTAGCTCACAACCATCTGTAATGAGATCTGGTGCCCTCTTCTGGCTTGCAGTCAAAATGTTGTATACATAATAAATAAATAAATCTTAAAAAAAATTTCCTAATAATAAAAAATAAAAAATAAGATCAACCTGGTAGATTCAGTCCAGGCAGGGCCAGTCTCCTCCTCCCAGGCAGAGCCAAGCGACCCTGCATAAGTCCCAGGTTTCAAACAGCCAACTCATGCAATGAGCACAGGACCCGATCCCACTGCCTGGATGCCTCCCAAACAGATCAAGCCAATCAACTGTCTCACCCATTCAGAGGGCCTGATCCAGTTGGGGGCCCCTCAGCCATTGGTTCATAGTTCATATGTTTCCATTCATTTGACTATTTGTCCCTGTGCTTTATCCAACCTTGGTCTCAAAAAAAAAAAAAAAAAAAAAAAAAAAGAGTTGCCAATATGAAGATCTTTTATCTCTTTAGTTAAATTTATTTTAAATATCATATTCTTTTAAACACTATTTGGGTTATTTTCTTAATTTCTATTTTGAGTATTTTGTTATTAGTGTACATAAATTAAACTATATTTGTATGTTTAAAAAAGTCTAATGCACTTAAAATAAAACAAATATTCATTTAAAAAAATAATGTCTTCTCAACCCCTAATCTTCCCAGAAATATGACTGATTCTAGAGGAAGGCAGTATTTACTTCCTATATTTAGAAAATTATCTAACCACATGAGTAGTTATTGTGATCCCTACTTAAACACATAGAATTTGCTACAATCGGACTAGCAGCTCAGTGTTATGGTATAGCAGAGGAAGTCCCAATGTGGTGAGGACAGGTATGTAATTTATGGTATATTCATAAGGATACAAATTTATAGAAAGAAAACTTGTGGAATAGTGATCAACTTATGAATCCTCTTTGTGATGAAGCCCCAAGCAGATGTCAGACACCATATTGTAGAGAAAAAACATTCTGTGGGAAACTATTAATGATCTAGTAAGTAAAAAAAATTGTAAAATACTATATAGAACATGATGCTAATATTTAATGTACAATAGACATATGCTATAGAGAAAAAAAGAAAATACATGTATTCTCTTCACTTGCTCTTTGAGAGTGTATCTTAAATGATATAAAGATACACTGCAGAGGTTTCTTCCCCTAATATATTTGTTTATACAAATACTGAGTATGCATTGCAAATCAACATAAATAATCCCCCCATCTTTGTCTTCTAAATTTTTCAGCTAATTAAACTAATGTGTCTGTTTTTGTGGGGCGGAAACTCTTGCTGTCATCTTTTCCAGTCTCTACTTATTTAAATTTCATCCTTGGCCAGTTTCATGATAATGTTTATCTGCTCCAAAGGATTTGAAATGAGTAACACACAGGGATGCCATTTAAATTCACTCTTGAAAGTGAAAAAAAAAAACTAGAGTCAACTGGTCACTTAAATAACACAATTTTCCTTATAGGATATTTGCTTAAGGTAGGTGTGAGGGTAATTAATTACAGAGGTGTTTATTTAAAGGCTTCTGTGAGAGAGTCCTGCAGTTAGCATAAACTATATACAAAACAAAATCTAAAGAAATGTTCTTTGAGACCATTTTCAAAAACAGGTTAAATAAATTGTTTTAAAGAAAACAAAATGTCTCCACTTTCCTCTTAACATTCAATGCTGGTCACTTCCCAACTAAAATGGCTTTCAAGAGCATTCAGATTCATGGTTTCATGTTTCATTAATTCCTTTCATGAGGAAAAGGAATGATGAGGAGTTAGCCTGATTGGGAGCAGGGAGAGAGTGTGCAACATGGAACTGAAGGGCTGAAAAGCAGTAAGATTTCTGAAAATGTAGGCATGGGAGGAAGGGGTTGAAGAGGCTGTGGATTTAGATAGTTTAGAAAAATTTAGAGAACAGAAAGAGAAGCTAAAGAGGTGAGGTGGGATCTCTTCCTACTCCTAATAATTATTTTCCTTTTTTACAATAAAATATACTCTTTTTACTTTTATTAAATATGTATTAATTAATTAAAATATAATTACATCACTCTCTTTTCTTTCCTCCTTTCTACCCCTTGCATGTACTGCCCCACTCACTTCTTCTCAAATTAATGGCCTCTTTTTCTTTAATCTTTATTATTACAAGTATGTATAAATGCACAGATATATAAATACAACCTGCTGAGTTCATGTAGTATTGCTTGTATGTACACACACACACACACACACACACACACACACACACATATGACTTCAGGGATTACTTGGAGTTGACTACCCAATTACTAATTCTCCCTCTCTCAGCAATTGTTACTAGCCCATAGATCTTAGTCTAGGGGTGGGGGCCCAATGAGGTTTCTCCCTTCTTTGATAACATGTCTATTGGTTGTATCATTGTTCAGGTCTTGTTTAGGCAGCCATACTCTTGAGGTATCTTGGTTATACCTCCCCTCTCATTTCTAGAAAAAAAGTCTCACAGCAGACTTACTGGTCCTCTGGCTCTTACAATCTTTCTACCCCCTTTCTCATGTTATCTGAGCCTTAGATGCAGAGGTTGTGATTCAGGTATCCACTGGGACCAGGCATCCCACAATCAGGTGTTCACTGTATTTTGTCTAGTTACGGTGTTTCATCACGGTCTCCATCTCTGGCAAAGAGAAGCTGCTTTGATGACAGGAGAGAATTACACTTTTCTGGGGAGTAGAAGGATAAGTATTCAGAATGAAGTTAATGAATCCATCTTGGGCTGGGGCTTTCTCTTTTGGAGGATTATTAACTGTTAATTTAGTTTCTTTAGCAGATGTATACCAGTTCAAATTTACTCCTGTATGAGCTTTGGGTGAGTATATATTTTAAGGCATTAGCCCATTTTATCTTATTTGTCACACATGAGCATTCATCCAATTATAGTATTCCTCTTTCATCCATCACTACTTTGTACCTGTAGTTATATCTTTCTGTATCAACAGTTTCCACTTTTTATAAGCTGTCTGTATTTACTTTCTACTCATCTGCCAATCATATGTCTGTGGTTTGTCCTGTGTAATGTCTGCATTTGTCCTTACTTCTCCTCATATCCAAGCAGAGTTCTTCATTTTTTTCACTCTGCTAAATTTTTACTATATTAAGATAAAGTTGTGATGTTAGTATTAGTAAATCCCCTCCACCAAAAAAAGTTACAAGAAAAAATATCATACGTATCAACACTTTTAATAACTGAAGAAAACAATATATAAAACAACATATAAAACATTATATACCACAAGCAACTGGAATTTAAACCAGATATGGGGTGGTTCAACATTAAAAATTTACCTATTTTGAAGTGCAGGCCATGCCAATCAGAAGAACAGAAAGGCTTCCAACTGACAAACATTCCTACTCTCTCTCTTTGGTTATCAAAGACCCAATCAGCAACCACCCCTTCCCTTTCCACCCTCTACCCATACTGCCATGTCCCTGCCCAGACATTCCCTGTTCAAATATAGGCCACACCAGACAGTAGAACAGTTAGGCAAACTCAAACAGAGACTCACTGTTGGGCCAGAGGCCACTTTGGCCACAAGAACTTCATATAGGCCACCTGCCAACAGACCTCCTGTATTCTATCAGTGCCCACTCACCCACCCCCAACACTATTTGCAAAACCCCTCTCTCTCTCATTACCATGTCCCAGCCACCAACTCAGGAGAAGACCCCCTGCTTGACAAGAGACCATATCAGCTATCTGTAGTCCAGTTCCCAAATCAGGTACAGAATCCCTGTTCAATCACAGGCCACACAAAATAGAAGACCAGACAGGAAACAGAAACAAAGGAACAAAATACCTACCCAACAAAGACAAACTCAGAAATCAGCACCTAGACCTATAATCCCCCCCAAAACCAGGTGCCTAAACACCAGCATAAGAATACAATCAACCACAGCAATATGTCACCACCAGAGACTAGTTATCCTACTACAAGTCCTGAATATTACAAACAAAGCCAAAGCACAAGAAAAAGGACATAAAACCAACTTTTTGAAGATGATAGAGGTCCTTAAGAAGTGAATAAATCCCTTAAAGAAATCAAAGAAAAGACAAACAAAAAAAGAAAGAAATGAATAAATACCTTAAAGTATGCAAAGCAAGTCAAGAAAAAAACAAACAGGTGAAGGAAATGGACTTAAGAGGCCATCTAGTATAGCCATACTAATATCTAACAAAATAGACTGCAAACCAAAAACTAGTCAAAAGAGAAGGATAAGGACACTTCATACCTCTCAAAGAAAAAATCCACAAAGATGACATTTCACTTTTTAACATCTATGCCCTGAACACAAGGGCACTCACATTTGTAAAAGAAACATTACTAAAGCTTAAATCACACACCAACCCTCACACATTCATAGTGGGAGACTTCAATGCCACACTCTCATCAATGGACAGGTCATCCAAACAAAAACTAAAGAGCTAACAGAAGTAATAAACCAAATGAACCTAACTAACATATAGAAAACATTTCATCCAAACACAAAAGAATGACCATATACCCTGTGCAAGGCTCAACAGACACAAGAAAATTGATATAAACCCCTGCAACTTATCAAACCACCAAGGAGTAAAGCTGGATATCAACAACAAAAATAACAGAAAGCCTACAAACTCACAGAAAATGAACAACTCTCTACTGAACAGCTATGAGGTCAAGGCAAAAATAAGAAAGACATTAAAACCTTTCTAGAATTCAATAAAAATAAATGCACAATATACTCAAATTATGAGACACAATGAAATCAGTGCTAAGGGGAAAGTTCATAGCACTAAGTGCCTACATAAGGAAATTGGAGAGAACTCATACTACCAACTTAACATCACACCTGAAAGCTCTAGAAAAAAAAGAAGTAAGCATACTCAAGAGGAGTAAACAACAAAAAATAATCAAACTAAGTGCTGAGATCAATAAAATAGAAACAACAATACAGAGAATCAATGGAACAAATGTAGACAAAATTCCAAGTGGTCTTATAAATAAGAAACACAGAGCCAAATATAGGGGTGAAAGCTGTAGAAATTAGAGAAATAGTGATAGCCACAAGCTAACCTTACTCACCACACCACCGAAGCTTCCCCAGAGAGAACCTGCCTCTTCCTGTCTAATCTGTGCCTTTATTGCCTTGCTGTTCTGCCTTTTCATTGGTTCTTAGACCATCCACCTCACTTCCTCATCACTGCCTGTCTGTACTCCAGGTCTCTATGGTTGGTACTGGGATGAAAGGCGTGTGTCACCACACTTGGCTATGTCCTTGAACACACAGAGACTCTGCCTACCAGGTAATCAGATTAAGGGTGTGTGCTACCACCGCCTGACTTCTGTTTATTGCTGGCTATGACCTCTGATCTCCAGGCAAACTTTATTTATTAATATACAAATAAAATATCACCACATTTCCCCTTTTTTCTAATAAAAATTAAAAATAAAGAAAGTTATAACTAATATAAGAAAAACTATATACAATAAGTACAATAACTATATATAATATATATAAGCAACAAATACATCAACAATTTCACAAACTTGGAGAAAATATTTCATTATCTATTATATTTTGGTAAGTCCAAAATATACCTGATTCACTTTCTATCCTTACTTATATTACCAACAGAAAACTATCTTATAATGTCTTTCAAATCTATACACTTTACACCTTTTTAGTGAGTTTCTTTTCTGAAATTCTTCTTTTTTCTGTTTTTTTGTTTTGTTTTGTTTTGTTTTTGTTTTTCGAGACAGGGTTTCTCTGTGTAGCTTTGCACCTTTCCTGGAGCTCACTTGGTAGCCCAGGCTGGCCTCGAACTCACAGAGATCCGCCTACCTCTGCCTCCCGAGTGCTGGGATTAAAGGCGTGCGCCACCAACGCCTGGCCTTTTCTGAAATTCTTAACAAGGAAAACTAACTATAACCATCTAATCTTCAACTTCCTCAGAAACCCAAGAAGGAAATAATATTACCTAGTAAGCAGGAAGTGCAAACAAGCGGCTTCCAAAAAAATGTGAGTTGACAGAAATAGCCAACTGCCTGGATAGTCACCTGAGGTTTCTCTGCAATATTGGGGCATCATCTTCAGCCTATAGGCTGAGCATATCTGACAGACTCATTTGTGAAGTAGGATGTGCACAAGGCCTACAGTTCAACCTCACATTCAGTGCAAGTAGTCTATGTACCAGTTAAACATGAATTCCACCAGTGTCCTATCATGATTCAGGATTTTAAATTCTGGAAATTGCTGATGTTTTTGGAATTCAGCTGTCCATTCTTCTTGGCTTATGAGTGGCTTCATCTCAGCATCCCACTCTTCTCCGTATCCCATTCTTCTCAGCTTGTGGGTTACTTCATCTCCTTTATTAAATGCCAGTCTACCACTGAGAGGTCAGACTCCATCAGCCTAGGTACTCTTTCAAGAATAACTGTTTCAGCTACTGTTCCACTGCACACCAGAAGCCATCAGTCCACTCCCTGTTCAGCTACCTTCAAAGAAAGGGGCACTGTACCTTTTTGGGATTGCAAAGCCACTTCAGCAATGGTACCATATTGTCCTGGCCTCAGAGGATGCCTGTTGCTAAAGCCACAGCCACACTTGTCTTGGCAAGGATCTACATTGTTTGGTGTCCTATCTATCCATTTTGGATAGTATATTGTTAGCAGTCAATCTTAGGGCACTTTGTTGCCCAGGGGCTAACTTTTGCCACAATGAAAGTTAACTCCATATGCAGTTTCTTCAATGCCCATATCTTCTCTGAAGTAGATTGGTGCTGCTAGGAGCTGACATGTCTCATAGTCATAAAAAAGAAAAAAAGCTAAGTTATTAAAACATTTCAAATGCCATGCCAATAGAACTCTGAAGGGTTTGAAGATGACCTGTCTGTCTAAAATATCTCTGCTCGACCTTGAAAACATATCTAATATGACTACAAATTTGATTATAATGTCTAACCACTAACTTTCATTTCTTTATATCCTAATAGTTGGTAATAACATTCAAGGATTAGCAAATTGCATTACATTGTTAAATGAACTGTATAAGTACAATATCTTGAACAAGATTAGAAATATACATACAGCATTTTCTAATAATATCAATCTCAATATACATAATTTGTATACAATATATAAAAATCCAATCCAATGTAAAGTATTTAAAACTAGTAATTGTCTTTTAGAAGTAGATTCAATAATCTACCTTTTTATCTACATCATAGCTATATGCTTTCCTTTCTATTCAGAGTAGATTTAATAATCTACCCTCTTTTCTATCATTTCTATATATCTTTTTTTTCATACAAGAACCTTAAATCTAATCTCCTTTGTTTAGCCCTTTTCCTAACCATTAGCAACACCAACTTGTAACCAATATTCCTAAACAATGAAAATTATCCCAAACCCAAAACCCATAGAAAGACCAAAAACCACCCACCCCACCCCACCTCTTTGGGAACATGAGCATCATGTTTTTAAAATTGCTTCCTTGTAACTGAAGTTTTTTCTGGTCCTGCCCAGCCCCACAAACCCCACAGATGTTTATAAATAATCACTCAGAAGCTTATATTAACTAAAACTGCTCAGCCATTAGCTCAAGCCTACCACTGACTAGCTCTTACATTTAAACTAACCCATTTTCTGTTAATCTATATGTTGCCCCATGTTCCATGGCTTTACCTGTGTGCCATTACATGCTGTTCCATGGATGGTGGGCTGGCATCTACTGACTCAGTCTTCCAGTTCCCAGAATTCTCCTTGTCTGTCTATCCCACCTATACTTCCTGCCTGACTACTGGCCAATCAGTGTTTTATTTATCAACCAATCAGAGCAACACATTCACAGCATACAGAACATCTCACAGCAAACAAAGAATTGGTTCTTTGAGAAAATCAACAACACAGACAAATTTTTATCTAAACTACCTAGAAGACTGACAGAGTACACCCAAATTTACAAAATCAGAAACAAAAAAGGGAAACAACAAAACATAAGAAAGTCCAAACAATCATTAGCTCATAATTTAAAAAGCTCTACTCCACAAAAATGGAAAATCTAAAATAAATGGATAATTTTCTTGAAAGGTGCCATTTACCAAGCTGTAATCAATATCAGTTAAACAATGTAAACATATCTATAACCCCTAAGGAAGTAGAAGCAGTCATTTAAAGTCTCCCAACCAAGAAAAGTCCAAGGCTAGATGGTTTTAGCACAGAATTCTACCAGACTTTAAAATAACAGTTGACATTAGCACTCCCCAAATTATTCTACAAAATAGAAACAGAAGGGATGTTGAAAATTTTCTTTTTTGAGGCCACAGTCACCCTGATACCCAAACCACATCAAGATTCAACAAAAAAAGAGAATTACAGACCAATTTCCCTCATGAATTCAGATGCAAAAATATTCAATAAAATACTTGCGAACAGTAGATTCACCATGATCAAGAAGACTTCATTCCAGAGATGCAGGAATGGATCAACATGTGAAAATCTGCCAAGGTAATCCATCATATAAACAAATTGAAAGAAAAAAATGATCATCTCCTTAAGTGCTAAAAAAGCCTTTGACAAAAAACCAACACTCCTTCATGATAAAAGACTTGGAAAGATTAGAAATACAAGGGAAATACCTAAACATAATAAAGGCGATTTATGGCAAGTCTATAGCCAGTATCAAATTAAATGGAGAGAAACTGAAAGCAATACCTCTAATATCAGGAGCAAGACAACTTTGTCCAATCTCTATATCTATTCAATATTGAAGTTCTACGTGGAGCAATAAGACAACTGAAAGAGATCAAGGGGTTAGGAATTGGAAACGAATAAGTCAAAGTACTGCTATAAACAGATTGATACTATACAAAAGTGACCACAAAAATTCTACTATGGAAATCCTACAGCTGATAAACACTTTCAGCAAAATGACTTGATACAAGATTAGCTCAAAAAAAATGTAACCTTCCTATATACAAATGACAAATAAGCTTAGAAAGAAAACAGGGGAACAACACTCTTCACAATAGCTGCAAATAATACAACATATCTTGGGGTAACTCTAATCAAGCAAATGAAAGACTTGTATTACAAAAACTTCAAGTCTTTGAAGAAAGAAATTGAAGAAGATAGAAGATGGAAAGATTCCCATGCTCATGGATTGGTAAGATTGATAAAGTAAAAATGGCCATCCACCAAAGGCAATCTACAGAATGTACACAATTGCCACCAAACTTCCAACATACTTCTTTACAGACCTTGAAAGAACAATACTCAACTTCATACGGAAAAGCAAAAAACCCACAATAACTAAAACAATCCTGTACAATAAAAGAACTTTCACAGGTACCACCATCCCTGATTTCAAGTTGTACTACAGAGCAGTAGTAATAAAAACCACATGGTATTAGCATAAAAACAAACAGATAATCGGTGGAATTGAACCAAAAACATAAATCCACATAACTATGGACACTTGATTTTTGATAAAAGAAGCCAGAAATACACAATGTAAAATGAAAGCATCTTCAACAAATGGTGCTGGTCGAACTGAATGTCAACATGTAGAATGCAAAAAGATTCATATCTATCACCCTGAACAAAACTCAAATCCAAGTGGATCAAAGACCCCAACATAAAACCAGATACACTAAACTATATAGAAGAGAAAAGGGGAATAGCCTTGAATTTCATGTACTGGGACAGGGAATAACTTCCTGAAAAGAGGCACTAAGATCAACAATTAATAAATTAGACTTAGTGAAACTGAAAAGCTTATATAAAGCGAAGGACTATCAATTGGAAAAAACAGCAATCTACAAAATGCAAAAGAATTTTCACCAACTCCATTATCTGACAGAGGGCTAACCTTCAAAATATAGAAAGAACTCAAGAAACTAGACAATAACAAACCAAATAATCCAGTTTAAAAATAGGGTACAGACCTAAATAGAATAATTCTCAACAGAGGAATCTCAAATGGTTGAGAAAAAAATAAATGTTCAACATCTTTAGCCATCATGGAAATGCAAATCTCCCACAATGGAGATTTGGTTGGAGATGGGAACAGGAGGGATCAAGAGGAGTGGAGAGATGGGGAAGAGTGTACTGAGAGAAACTAGAAAGGGGGATGGTTAGGGGAGAAATTTGAAAACCTATTAGAGTCAAAACTTCCTCACACATTCAATTTGGGAGATTTCAACATCCCAATCTCGAGAATGGACAGATAATCTAGATAGAAACTAAACAACAAAATAACGTAATTAACAAATGTTTATGAATCAAATGGACCTAAAAGTTATCTATAGAACATTTCACCCAAACACAAAAGAATATACCTTCTTCTCAGCACATCATGGAAATTTCTCCAAAATTGATCATACACTCTGTCACAAAGCAAGTCTCAACAAATACAAGAAAATTGATTGGGGGGGCGCTGTATCTTATCTGATCACAGTGGATTAAAGTTGTAGTTCAACAACAATGCAAATTGAAGAAAGCCTACAAACTAATGGAAACTGAAGAACTCCATACTGAATTATCAAAGGGTCAAGGAAGAAATAAAGAAATTAAAGAATTCCTAGAATTCAATGAAAATGAATGCACAACATATCCAAATTTATGGGACAAAATGAAAACAGTGCTAAGAAGAAAGTTTATAGCACTAAATTTTTACATAAAGAATTTGGAGAAATCTCATACTAGTGACTTAACAGAACACCTGAAAAATATAGAACAAAGAGAAGCAAACACACTCAAGAAGAGTAGATGGCAGGAAATAGTCAAACTCAGAGCTGAAATCAGTAAAATATAAATAAAGCAAACAATGAATCAGAGAGTTGGTTCTTTGAGAAAATTAACAAGATAGACAAATCCTTATCCAAACTAACTAAAAGGCAGAGAGACAATATCCAAATTAACAAAATCAGAGACAAAAAGGGGGACATAACAACAGATACTGAGGAAATCAAAAGGATCATTAAGTCATACTTTAAAATCTTGTACTCCACCCAATTGGAAAATCTAAAAAAAAAAAA
>CABHPQ010150946.1:5204-31118 GCA_902168405.1 Peromyscus aztecus | reverse complement strand
GTGTGTGTGTGTGTGTGTGTGTGTGTGTGTAGTTTGTGCATGTATGTGTGCACTGTGTGAAGTATGTGCATGTGTCTGTTCATGCCTAGACAGGAGCCAGAAGAGGACATTGGGTCATTGGGTGTCTTCCTCTATCACTCTCCACATTTCCTTTTTTAAAATTGTGTGTGTGTGTGTGTGTGTGTGTGTGTGTGTGTGTGTGTGTGCGTGCGTGCGCACGCGCACATATATGCAGATGCCCAGGAGGCCTAAAGAAGATGTCAGATCCCCTGGAGTTACAGGTGGTTGGGAGCCACTAGACATGATGTTGGGAAATAAACTGGGGTCTTCTTAAAGAGCAGCAAATGCTCTGAACAGCCCCTCCACCTTATTTACTTATTTATTCGTTTATTTATTGAAACAGTGTCTTTCAATGAACCATCAATTCAGCTAGGGTGACTTGGCAGTGAGCCCCCACCCAGTGCTGTGGGGCAGGCACATGCAACCAGGCCTCACTTTACACACTGATTCTCAGTATTAAAAACCAGGCCCTCACGTTGCAGAGACAGCCCCCTCACTCACTGAGTCATCTTCCAAGCCCACATTCTTCAGTTTGTCTAGGCACACACTCATCTGCAAACTCTGCATCTTCCCTCCTAGTTTTCATTCTTCTGATATTTGTCTTTTGGCTAATTGCTCCATTTAGCAATACAGGGGCAACTCAAAAAATAACATAGTTCCTTGATAAAACTCTAAACCCACTGAGCACAAAATAGATGGACATGCGAGTACACTTGGTTGCAGATACTGTTTAATTCTTAGAAAGCCTGATCTCTATGTCCTCTTGCAGCCATTGGCAGCAGCCTGGCCCTGAGGACCCTGGGCTCTCATGAGGCATGCTCAGGAGATGCCCTGGAACATTCCTGGACCAATCAGGCTCTGATGTGGCATGCTCAGTATGTTCATTATCAAGATGCTTTTCACTTCAACTTCGAGTTTGTCTTCCATCAAAAGCCACCATCCTTGCTGCTGTTGCTTGTTTTAATTTTCAGGTAGGGGCCCTCTTTGTCTTCTGATCTCATGGTTATTTTCTAAATTTGTGATCAGAGAATGTAATGCACACTACTTTTCACATTTTGTGATTTATCAAGAGTTTCTACATGGTCTTAATGATTTAATGTTATTTTAGTGTGTGTGTATGTGTGTGTGTGTGTGTGTGTGTGTGTGTGTGTGTGTACAGGTGCCTGCTCTGGTGTGCCCATGGATGTCAGAGGAGTTGGTTTTCTTCTTCCACTGTGAACTCTGAGAATCAAGCTCAGGTCCTGAGGTTTGCATGGCAAGTGATTTTTACCACTGAGCCACCTTGCTGGCCATAATATTAATTTCCATGAACGTTCTTTTTATAGGCAGCTGTTTTGAAGAGGTGGATTGTCCATTTTAGAACAGAGATTTCAATGTTTAGGCTTTTCTACCCTCAATTCTTTCTTACCCATTTGTCTTCTGGTGTACTGGTTGCTAATCCAGGTAGTCTGTCCATGAACACTAGTTTATCTGTAGCTCGTTTCCCATGTATCTCCAATGGTTTCAATTTTGTGGAGGACAATACTGTGCTGTTTTGTGCATAAATGGGCAGTGACCTCTGCTGTGCAGTATACACAAGCCTGTGTGATTCCTTCCACATCTACCTATATGACCTCTAGAACAGCAGAAATGGTGGCTATATCACTTCCAAGTTTGGGTGACATAAAGCACCACAGCTTTCACCATGAGCTGCCTCCCACCACCACCTACTTTCCCTCCCATCAGATAAGTAAGCACTGGTGAGAATATGTCAGTCTCAGTGAAGTCTCAGTTTCCTGTAGCCCTGGGCCAGGAGCTTCCTTAAAACTCCTGAGCAAGCAGCAACCCCAAAGCTAGGCTGCTGCCTGCAAGAATCCTAATCTAAACCAACAAAGGTTCCTTGTCCAAAGCTGGTAAATCCGAGGCCAATTTGACAGACGGCTCTAGATAACTCATAAATATGTCCATTGCAGTTACAGCCTTCATCACATGTGCCTGTCTCTGGCTCATTTGATGCTTCTGAACAGAAGTCCTCCTTGTCGGCTGATGGTCCCTGTTCCCTTTGTGCCTTCTGCTGGGACTGATGGACTCCTGCCAGAACTTATATTTCAACCTATGTGAGTGGCTTTTCTCTAGTCCTGTCTCTGTTGGGCTGCATGGGATTTTGTCCCCTTTTGCTTAATGTATGGCTTTAGTCTTTGCACATTTACTGATATGAATGATGTGCTTGACCTTGGTTGCTGCGTGTCTTTCAGTCTTGCAGTTATTTTCTGTTCTTCAGCCCTCTGCTTTGCCTTGCTAATTTCATGAAATTGTTTGATAGGAAAGTTGTGGTTTTGTTTGGGTGTTATGTTTATCATTAACTTCATGTGACTTTGTTATGGAGACAGCATCATTAGTCCCCTCCAACAAGCAATAAAGCCCTGTGCATCTTTCCTTGCCCTACGTTCAGATTTTGTCATATTGCCTTTTTGTTCCTAACTCTCAGCTGTTAGAAAAGCAGCATCTGAGATGGGAAAGACAGAAAAAAAAATAGGCGTTATATTTGTCTTAGTTGGGGTTCCTATGACTGTACTAAAACACCATGACCAAAAGCACTGGGGAGAAAGGGTTTATATTACCTCACAGATTATAGTCCATCACTGAGGAAGTCGGGGCAGGAACCTGGAAGCAGAAACTGATATAGAGGCCATGCAGGAACACCGCTTACTGGCTTGCTACTCATGTCTTGCTCAGCCTGCTCTCTTACACAACTCAGGACCACAACTCAGGCTGGGGTGGCACCACCCAGCCACAGTGAACTGGGACCTCCCACATCAATCATAATTCAAGACAATACAGCCTAGGCAGGTGAAAGACACCTACAGGCCAACCTGGGTCCTCACAGTCTAGGCTGGCTGAAGACATCCACAGGCCCACCCAGCACCTTGCAGTGCTGAGCAGGTAAGTACCATTATGATGAGCAAATACATGGTGGAGAAATGAAAGAGAAAGAGAAACAGAATGGCTCATGTGCTGTTTCAGAAAGAGGCAGAACTGAAGAAGTGAAGGTGGTGAGGAACAGGTTGATGTGGGTGGCCTTCTTGCCACCTAGGGCCAGGGAGACATCCAAGCCCAGGCCATTGTCAAGGGCCATGTCTGGGTCTGTGGTTCTGTCACAGCTGGGGTCTGTGTTGGCATCCATAACCCATGCTGCCACCAAAGGCCACAAGGACCCCCAGGGTCTGGGCTGCCACGCTGATCTGAGTGGTCTGTGCTGCCACCAAGGGGCATGATGATATCTGAGCCTGAACTGCTGCCAAGGGCCATGTCTGGGTCCATGGCCCTATAGCAACCAGGGTCTGTGTTAATGTCCATGGCTTCAGAAACCACTGAAAGCTGTACAGATGCCCAGGGGCTAGTCAGCCACCTAAGTCTATGTTGGTGTCTAAGAGCCATGCTGCTGCTGGGACCATGGTGACATCCGGACCCAGGCTGCTGTCAAGGACCACGTCTGGGTCCATAGTCCTACTGCAGCTAGGCTCCGTGTTGATGTCCATGTCCCATGTTGCCACCAAAAGCCACATGGATGACCAGGGTCTAGATCACAACCTGTAGTCATGTTGGTGTCCGAGGGCTGTGACACCATTGAGACCACGCTGATCTGAGTTCCCTGCACTGCCACCAAGGGCCTGGATGACATCTGGGCCAAACTGCTATGTCTGAGTCCATGGCCCCACAGCAGCCAGGTCTAAGTTGTTGTCCTTGGCTCCTGTTACCACTGAGGGTTGTGCAGATGCATGGGGTCTAGTCAGCCACCTGAAACGATGTTGGTATCCAAGGGCCATGCTGCCATCAGGGCCATACTGATCTGAGTGGCCTGTGCTGCCACCCAGGACAGTGACTTGCCAACAGCCATGTCTAGGTCCATAGGCCTGCTGCAGCTGAGTTCTGTGTTGATGTCCATGGCCCATGTTACCACAGGGGGCCATGTGTGTTGAAATCCGAGGACTGTGCTGAGCCAGTCCTGCTCTAGGTAGCTGACCTTGCCCCTTGCTAGACACTGCAGCAGGAGAGCTTGTTCAGCCCCTCATAGGAGATCTGCCACCCCCACCCCCACCCCGACTTCACTTGAGAGAGATGGCCCCACCCCTCACCACTGGCATGGGAGAGCTGGCCCCAATAGCTTTGCCATAAGAGAGCTGGCTCTGCCCCTTGCCTGAGGAGGGTAGTCCCCAGCAGCCCTGACTGACCAGCTCAGCTACCACCTGGGCCCACATCCTGGGCCTTGGGTTGGCACACCCTAACATCTACTCAATGTATGACCTGCTGGCACACACAAAGGGAGTAGTCCTGCAGAACAATAGTCAGAGGATCTCTATGACTCAGGGCAACAGCAGAATACCCAAGAGGAGTTTTGGTGAGGGCCCAGTTATGATGGTGTGCCAGAGGCCAGAGGTCTTGAACCAGACCAATGACTCACTGCAGTGAACATTTGTGGGTAAGTCTGATTGGATAAAGGGTGTACTGCATGACACACCACAGCTCCCAATGTCACTAGGATGAATGAAGAGGTATTGGAGAGCCAGGGAAGACAGAGGAACAAGGTGGGTTTTTTGTTTGTTTTGTTTTTAATTAATTTGAGGGGTTTTTGTTTTTTGTTTTTTAGGAGGAAACACTGCAAGTGTGAGGGGCGAATATGAAGGGACTGGGAGGTGAGCAGGACTGGGATGCATAAAGTGAAATTCCCAAAGAATCATTAAAGAATTATGTTGTCAAGATAATACCCCATAGACCTGCCTACAGGCCAGTATTATGGAGGTATTTCCTCAGCTAAGATTACCTCTTCCCAGATATGTCTAGGTTTGTGTCATGTTGACCCAAACCAACCAGCACAGGGTTTGTCAGGGTTCTCCAGGGGAGCAGAACTGACAGAACAAATGAATATTACAGAGAGGATTGGCTAGATTGTCTTACACAATATGGGCTGGTGAGTTCAAAAATGGTTATCTGTACCCTAGAGAGGTTGTAAACCAAGTAGCTTGCTCAGTGCACAAGGCTGGAGGCCTCTGCTGTTCCAATCTGGCACTGAGGGCCTGAAACATTCCTGGGGAACCACTGGTATTCAGTCCATGTTGGAAGGCTGAAGAGCTGTGTTCTGATAGCAGTGAAGGATGGCAGCAGCAGCAACATAGTAGATGCATACCTTAGCAGGGAGTAAAAGCAGGCAGGCAAAAGCAACCCTTTGTTTTCCTCAGACCTCTTGGTGTCTGGGTCTCCACAGAAAAGCACCTGCTCTGGCATAGCGTCTCCTCTTTCAGCTAATCCTTCCAGGAAATTCTTTCACAGACCCACCAGAGATATGTCTCTTATTTGGCCTCAGATCCTCTCAATTTGACAACCAAGATGAATCAACATGGGCATACACTTCAATTACTCTGTCAGCTTTAAAATATGTTTTATTTTCAGTTAACTTGAGACAAAAAGCAAATGTCTCTCTTCTCACAGTTTATATTAGATATATCAGTTGTATAATTTACAGCATTATTTATTTCTTCTTCTTTAATATAATCATGCTGCTTTTAGATTCATGGTGGTTTTGCCTCCATTTTCCTAATTAACCATAGATCTATAGACCAGGAATCACACATGTTCATCTGTGCTTGCCTATGCTTTTTAAAAACTGAAGGTCTGAGGACAGTTGGACTGGGTATAAAAATCCCCAGTTCTTGGTCTTTCTGTGAGGGACTTATAAAATGTACAATGATGTTGGAAGTTTATCTGAATAAGTCTAAGTCTATGCTTTTCTTCCTCTTATTCATGACCTAAAATTACCTGAGCTAGCAAAAGATTCTTTTCTTAATATTTAAATAAATATGTAGATTCAAGACTACTTTACCACCTAAAGTCTTCATGAGTTTAGCCCTTCAATATTTGCTGTGTACTGTTGTTTAGTTAGCTGCTTGAGGGAATCCAAAGTGCACAAGATGGATTATTTTCTCTCAAATACTGCTTTAAGGTGTCTTTCTGTTTCATTCTGTGAGCTTGTCTTGTCTTTATTCTTTAGGTCATTTGCTGTGTTTCCCTCAAGGCCTATTTTCTCCTTTATGCTCTTTCTACAGGTGAAGCTGTCTTCACCTCTGGGCAATTTCTTTTTCTAACTCTTTCTTGAATCCTGCAGGTTCTTGTATTATTATTCTTGTGGTCCCTGGGATCTTTGCTTCACTACTTAAAGAGGCAATGGCCTCAGAAAATTGTTGTAAATTTATGATAAAATATTTGGTCCCAATATTCATATGCTGTGTGGAAGCTTTTCTCTGAGGGTGAGTCTGAGTTGCAGTAAACCTCTGAACATAGTCTTCCTTCTTTCTTTTCTTTGCATACAAGACTAGCTTTGTGTTGCTGTGTTTCTTATAGCATCTTTTGAGCTGTTAGAGCCTGATTATTATGCCTGATAAAAACACTAAAGATCCTAGCTAGCCCTGAGTAAGTTTGGATCCAGTTTCCTCAACTTTGCATTGACAGACAGAAGGATTCTCTGGCAGGAAAACATGGAATTCAGACTTTGCTGTTTCCAAGTGAGGTCTCTTCTCTGGTGCCATAGGAACAAACCACTCTGCAAATGAGTTCTCCTTGAGGATCTTTTCTAGATCTGTATCCTCAGCTTTTCTCAACCAGATCTAGTCCAGGAGGCGCCTTTCCTTAGCCCAGGTAACTCTGGTTACTGTACAAGTTTTGGAAATGGGAGGTGGAGTTCTCACATCCTTTTGTGTAGTAAGCTTTCTTGTTAGAATATCTTTGGACCACCAGCCCCCAAATAATGACACCGAGACTTATTATTAATTATGAAAGCTTGGCCTTCAGCTTAGGCTTGTTTCCAACTAGTTCTTATAACTTAATTAATTCATATTTTTTAATCTACATTCTGTCATGTGACTCAGTTACCTCTCCTCAGCACGGCATATCCGACTTGCTCGAAGTCTGCTGGTGAATTTCCTGCACCTAGATTCCTCCTCCTCTTCCTCTCTCTCCCTGAAAATCTCACCTATTCTCTCCTGCCTAGCTGTTGGCCATTCAGCTCTTTATTAAACCAATCAGAAAGCACCTTGACAAAGACACATCTTCACAGTGTTAAAAAAAAAGATTATCCTACAACAATTTTACCTTTAGAAAGGATATTTTCCAGGTTGCCTCATCAAAAGAAGTTGACTCTCAGGGTCTTTGTCTTAATTGCCTCCTCCTCACTTCCTTCCTATTTCAGCTCCTTTGGACTATCCCTACACATGTTAGCAGTCTTAGTAATAACTACACTATGGTTTTCTCAAATATGGTGTCTTTTTTCTTTCCATTTTCATCTTTCTTTTTATTTATAATGTTATTATTGCTATTTGAGGGTAATTTTTAAGGGGAGGGAAAAACATATTGGTTTACACAACCATAACTATTCACAATACCTTAATTACTAAGATTTTTTTAAGTAAATCATATGTTTTGCCAGGAAAATCTAAGTATCTTGTTCATTTTCTTCAAACGTTTTTGAACTATTATTGAATCTTAATTATTCCATATAAATTTTAGGATACACACACATATATACACGCACACACTGGGATTTCCATTTTAATTTCAATAGATGTATCATTAATTTGAAGAAAACCTGTGCCTCATGGCATTGATTTCTCCCACTTCTTCATTTATTTGGAGCTTCTGTAATACACAAAAAAAATTTTTTTTTCATTTTTTTGGAAGGTCTCTAATTTGGTTAGATTTATTACCAAGTAACTTGTGTTTTCTGTTCATATTATAAATACTAATTTTTTAAAATTTTAACACTTTTGTGGTATGTAGAAATAGTTGATTTCTAACATATTTATAGTATATATTTCTAATATTTAGTATATACCTTATCTAATACAATATAATTATAAATACATCTTACTTATAACCCAAAATCTTCTGAGTGTTTATTCATTTTGACAGTGTGTCTGTAGGTGCCCCCACAGTCTACATAGACTGTTACATCCTGTGATAACCAATCAGAGTTTCACTCACCTTTTTATATCACCTTACTATACTGGACTGTTGAATTAAATCAGTGACAGCAGACATCTTTGTATCAGTCTTAATTTTAAAGAGAGGAACTGAAACAAGCTTTGTCACACACTTCATTTGCTGTTAAGCATGTGGTAGAAACCCTCTCTCTATTTAAGGAATACTCCTTATGTTGTTAGTGTGTCCACTTTCTGTTATTATTATAAAATATAAATAATCAACCTAGAAACAAAAAAAAAGGTTTATTTGGGCCCTCAGATTTAGCTGTTCTAGTCCATGATCAGCTGACACATTGCTTTTGACTTAGAATACAGGAGTACACAGTGGCAGGAGCATGGTGGAGCAACCCACTCACCTCACAGCAGTTGCAGAACAAAGAGAGAGGTAGGGGCTAGACTCCCAATAGCTAGACCCCTCAAGGACATGCTTCCAATGGCCTATATCACTCCCACTAGACTCTACTTCCTAAAAGTTCCACCATCTCTACATAGTGTCACAGTGGGGTAACCAGACCCTTAACCATGTATGGTAGTTTGAAAGAAAATGGACCCCAAAGGGAGTAGCACTATTAGGAGGTGTGGCCTTGTTGGAATAGTGCTGTGGGATGTCTTTCTGTACGCTGTGAATATATGCTCTTCCCATTGGTTAGTAAACAAAGCTGCATTGGCCTATGGCAGGGTAAGATGGACCCAGGAGGGAAAATCCAAGAGAGATAATGAGAGGAGAAGGCAGAATGAGAGGAGATGCCTAATTGCTGTCCAAGAAGCAACATGTAATGGGACGCACATAAAGCCATGGCCATGTGGCAAAACATAGAATAGAAATGGGTTAATTTAAGATGAAAGAGCTAGCTAGCAAGAAGCCTGCCAGAGACCATACAGTTGATAATTAATATAAGCCTTTGAATGATTATTTTATAAGCAGCTAGCTGCAGGACCGTGGGGCCAGGTGGGACCGGAGAAACACAGACTGCGGAGCCAGGTGGGACCAGAGAAACTTCCAACTACATTTGGCACCCAACATAGAGTAAACTCCAAACACCCATGTGACCTCCACCCTCAGCCTCCACAGCTGTGGTGTCGCACTTCCCACACTTCCCTGACTTTTTTAAAATTCCCAACCCTCCTGCCCCAGAACCCACGAGTCACAGAGTCAGTGTGGTCTTGTTGGAAGAAGTGTGTCACTGTGGAGGCAGGCTTTGAGCTCATATATGCTCAAGCTACCCCCAGTGATACAGACCACTTCCTGTTGCTTGCCAGTCAAGATGTAGGACTCTCAGTTCCAGTGCCATGTCTGCCTACACAACACCATGTCATACCATCATGATGATGGATTAAATCTCTGGAACTGTAAGCCATTCTGTTAATTGTTTTCCTTTATAAGAGTTGCCATGGTTGCTGGGCAGTGATGGCGCACACCTTTAATCCCAGCACTCGGGAGGCAGAGCCAGGCAGATCTTTGTGAGTTCGAGGCCAGCCTGGTCTACAGAGCAAGATCCAGGAAAGGCGCAAAGCTACACAGAGAAACCCTGTCTCGAAAAAAGCCAAAAAAAAAAAAAAAAGGAGTTGCCATGGTCATACCATCTCTTCACAGCAATAGAAACTAAGGCACCATACAAACCATAGCAACTACCATGTCTTATCATAATGGCATTTTACCAAGTGGTTTTTTTTTCCTGAGTCTACTGGTATCATTTGTAGTTTCAATCTTTTGACTTAATATTAGGATGTGGTGAATGTCTTTCAATATATTGCACCAACATTGCATTAATAGAGTAAATACAACTTGTCTGAAAGCACTAACTAAACTAAATATGGCTAGACTTGACAGCATCTGGCCTATGAGTTGGAGTTGAAACTGTATGGTGAGTTGAACAGTAAGGAGGGCAGGAGGGAGACTACCTGGGAAAGAAAGGTGGATTGATCTCTCTCTATCTCTCTCTCTCTCTCTCTCTCTCTCTCTCTCTCTCTCTCTCTCTGCTACCTCAGCAAAACCTGCTCCCCTGTTCAGCTCCCTGAAAGATCTCCTGATCCATCCCAGAGGCTGGAGATGAAACTCACCTCCCACCTACCCTCCATCCCAGCCAGGGCCAGGCACTCTGCTAGCACTCTGTGACACAAGGGATATGGCCCTCTCCTGGCTGACAGACTAGGAAAGTGCTGGGCAAAGCCTCATATACCTTGAGCTTTATATTTTAAAAAAAAATGTGTATAAATAAGAGTGAGAAGGTATGCTCCATGATGGTGAGAACCTGAGAAAAGGCAAGGCAATGGGAAAATGTATTTCAGTATCTTTCAGGTGCTTAGCAAACAAGAACTCTACAGATAAATCCGAGGGTCATCATGGAGAGCCTGTATTGCTGATGTAGAAACTGGATTTTATTCTAGGGGGTTGTCCTAAGGAGTCATGGAGGGCTAAAGAGTGCTGGGCTCCCACAGTCTCATAGATAGAAAAGGGAACACGCAGAAACTTTTATAGCTCCAAGTTTACCCTGTATGGAGCCCTGTGGCTGCTGCTTGCTGAGGTCTGTCTCATTTAGAGCTAAGGCTCAGAGGGCTTACTCAAAAAGACACTGAGGAGGCAGAGAAGCAAGATTGGCAGGCCCCAGGCCGGTCTGACTCTGAAACATAAGCTTCCCTTCCCCGTGAGTTACTCCCGCGTCTCCTCCTGGATGGGAGGCTGGCATCAAGACCACAGCAAGCAAAGTTTTGCTGCCTCCATCTGGAGCGAGCACTGGAACCTCGCCCATCCTGGGGGGTCCCATGCTGCTGCACCTTGCAGGGGATAGAAGCAGGTGGAAGAGATACCCAGGAGAGGGGAGAGTGGGCAGGGAGGATAGAGCCAGGGAGGGAAGTGACTTATGTCCACAAAGCCTATGGCAGGCCTCCCATGTATATATGATGGTGAGCAGGGCTGCCCGCTCAGGGTGGGCCCAGTGTCCAGTGCAGAAAAGCTCAAGGGAGCGTGATCAAGAGAGCCCAGTATCCCAGTATTGCAGGGGAACCTCAGATCTCCACAATATCCGTGATTCCATGAGAATTTTAAAAAAGAAGTCAGAGAAAGAGTGGGTGGGATTGACGCGCGGAGGTGAGGGCAGTCCGGCAGAGAGACCCTAGTCGAGGCCAGGGCAAAGCAGCAGGCGCTCCAGGGCTCTACAGGATGCGGGCTTCGGGAACCAACAGGCGCAGCACTCAGCGCGATCCAACACAGGCGGCAAACTGGAAACAGCTGCGGAGGTTTTGGGTTTCCGCCCGGCCTCCCCCTGGCCCCTGGCTCAGCCCACCCGAGCAGTTCTTCTTAATCCTGCTCTCTCGGGAAGCTGCGCCGTGGAAATCCTCCCTGTTTCAGAGGTCAGCCCCAGGCTGGTGACCGAAGCACCACCCGCCAGGGCCCCCTCACTCGGGCAGCAACCTGCAACCACGCTGCTGCGTGTGATGCATAGCTCCAAGATCGCAAGGGCTGCCCTAGCAGGTGCTCCCCGAATCTTGCAGGCTGCATTCTGCTTGGATCCGAAGTACTAAAAGACACTCTAAGGACTAATGGGGGTACCTCCCTTCCCCCTCCCAAGGAGTGAGGTTGATTTAAAGCTAATGCACCCATTTCCCCGAGGGGCCAAGTGTTCGTTCAAGGTCACAGAGAGTGATCTCTGGGCCTTGTTTCTTGCCCAGGTTTGGTTTGATTCAGGCTCTCTTCAAGCACCAAACTAGAATTTAAGTCCAACTAGAATTTAAGTCCCTACTCAAGCCGGATCTGAAGGTTCTCACTTGGCACGAGTTTGCTGGACGTCCTTGGCCCCAGCCCTGGGTGCTCTCCACACTGGTGTGCAGCCCAGGGGAGAGGCAGCAGGCACAGCAGGTCGAGGGCTGGTGGGGCTTTCCCGGAGGCCTCATTGTCCTACCCTTCAGGGAAGGAGAGAAGGTCTTTGCAACTCTGTGCTCTGACCCCGGGAAGGGCTTCCAGAGTTCAAAGCTGGCCCCTCACTGCCAGGCATCAACCTTGCTGAGTTCCTATCCCTAGCTCTGCAAAGGGGGCAAGACTCGAGGCAGGCTCTGAGGTAACCAGCACGCAGATCTCATCTTCCAGAACCCCTGCCCCTACGAAGGTGCACACCCAGCCCGACTCCCACACGTGCGCAGAGTTGCACCCCCACATTGCTTGCTCTGCATCCCACCCTTGTGAGCCTGAGGTTTCACACACTTGTGAGTGTGTTTCACACACACACACACACTCACCCACGTTGTGCTACAAACAAGTCTAAACATGGCCCCCATTCACACCACAGCCTCCAGCTCTCAGGAACCTCAGAGGGACTCGGACACCTTGCTCATATGTCCATGCCCTATGCAGGAAGATTCCAGAATACCGCAGCCAGCATGCTGATGGTGGCCCTCACCCACACAGCCTCTTAGGGAGTCTTTTCCAGGGATGCAGGCAGCAGACACTGGGCTCAGCTTCTCCACTGGAACACTGGGTCTGGCCAGCCACATGTGACTACTTACAGATGGAAGGTGGGACATGCCCTTTGGAACTGTAATGGACTGCACATGTGGAGGCATCCATGCCTTTGGTGGTATCTACCAAGCACTTGTCCCTCAAGCAATCTCTCTCCTGGGCCATAGGCCAAGAAGTGAAGCCCTCCTTGGATCTCAGGTTCTGCCATCCCTTAACCACAGTGCTTCAGGTAGGGCCCTTCTTCCCTCTCTCTGGTCTTTAGCTTCCTGAAGTGTGGGTAGCAGGGCGAGCCTGATACTCAGTATGGCCCTGTCATTTTCCCGTCTCCACCACTGTTAAGACCGTGGAGCCATGTTGCAGATGTGCCTGGGGGAGGGAGGGTCTAGAGCCATCCACAAACTCATATAAAACATCACTTCCCCCATGCAGTCTCCACCTGCCGGCCTCCCTCACACTGCACATGCCAGGCAGGGACTAGGCTCAACGCTGAGGCCAGTGAGCAGGGCAAACCCCAGCCTCTGCCCATGCTCAGTCACGGCCCTCAAGGGAAGAAAAGAGACTGAGAAAGTTGGTGACAAAAAAAACAGTTGCAAAAACATAAATGAAAACTCTCCTGGGACCTGACTGAGAGATGGGGGGGGGGGGGTTGGGCCCAGGAGGGGGTTCTGACTAAGAGAGATCTGGGGGTGAGCAGGCGCACTGGGCACAAGTGGGGAAGAAATTCAGAGCACAGGGAGGAGGCTGCAGACAGGGAAGGACAGTGGGGGGCTGCCCTACACCCAGAGCTGAGGGTGTCCCCTGGGTCTGGCTTGTGCCTCTCCACCAGTATGGGTGGGGAAGTGGGGTGGCACACGAACAGTCTGCAAAGCGGCTGCAGACCGTGCCTGGTGTCGGCTGACATTGGGAACTGATGGAGACTGCTCCACCAACCCTTTGGTTCCTTTTTCCCTCCAGGCCCTGGACTCAGCACTGCACACATGTGGAAAGGAGTCCTCCGAAGGCTGCCTTCGCTCATTTTCTTTTATAGGAGAAAAATGCCTATTTGTTCCTCCAGCAACCCAAGGCAGCAAAATGTCCAGTTGCACAGGATGCTCACTGTCCAAGACACCCTCCCTACTGGCTAAGAGGGGCTCCCCAAGCTATGTGCCCTCCCTACTGTCCAGCAGCCTGACTCTGCATACGCTGGATATGTCCCTGTGAGGCACCGCAGGCTATGAGACCAGGCCGGAAGCTAGTGACGTGCTCTCTTTCCCATGATTCTAGATGAACAGGTTAGACAATAGGCAGCTCTGCCTCTCCCCAAGGGACAGCAGAGGGGCCAGTGCAGGTTGCAGGCTTCGGGGTAGCAAGCAAGCCCTCTGGCGCCCAGCATAAGGGACAAAGCAAGAGGAGCCAGAAGATGCAAAGCCCTCTCTGGGAAAGCTGGGAGGCACCCCAGCTCACTTCATCTGCCCTTCATTTTCTAGGTGACACAGTAGACCACCACAGGGCTTTCCAAAGTCCCATCACAAGATTCAAGACAGCCCGGGGCTCCCAACACCTAGGGCCAAGGTCCTCCACTGCTCCCTGCTGACTCATTTTGGAAACCCTCATCTGAGTCTCCAAGGTCAGGGGTCAGCCATACCCTTTCCAGAGCCCCCAGCCCATACCCTGGTGGTTGTCTGGTGGCTGCCTCCACCACAAAATAAAGGCCACTTTCCCCATTCACCACGCTGAGCTGTGGAGCCACTAAGCAGGCTCCAGGGCCATTGCACCCTCACAAGGGAGCTAAACTTAAGTTTGTTTCTATCTAAATATATCCCGGTGCCTTATCACACAGGAAACTGATTAGCCCTCTCCCTGGTGGCTGAGAAGCCCAGGGCCATGTAGCGCTTCCCAGACCTCTGCAGCCAGGCCTCAGGGGACCCCAGGCAGCGGAAGGATGAGGTGGCCTCAGCCACTAACAGACACCCAGGTCCCCCATCTCCACCTTCTCCCCCTGGGACTAACAGCCCTCCTTTAGCCAGGAGCTAATGGGGAAAGGTTACCCTCTTCATAGTCCGTGGTTCTCAGCTCAGCTCACTGCTGCAACATGGTTGCTAATGTTGTTCTAAAAAAAAAAGTCATAATTTTTCATCTATGTTCATTGTCATTCTATTTTGACATTTCCATGTCTGGAAGGCATGTCTAGAAGAAAGAGGGAGACAACCCTCTCGTCAGGGCCAGGGAACAGAGTGAAAAGACTACTAGGAGAAGGTGCCCCCCTCCCCAAATAAAACCCCACCATAACTAAGACTTGTTCTCTTGTAAAAGAGCAGAAACTCACCTTTTTAGTCATTTTCAGGTCAGGAAAAATCTCTATGGAAGTCATCCTAGGACCCTCCTGGAGCATGCCCTCATTGACCATGGCCTCAAACATGCCCCTTCCCAGAATAACTACAACTCCTCTTAGAATCAGCATTGTCTTGCTTTGCCCTGTACACTTAGCACCCAAGTACAGATCCCTAGACACCATAATTTAATTATGTCATTCTGTTTTTGTTTTTGTTTGTTTGTTTTGTCTGTTTTTTTTTTTAAGACAGAATCTCACTATGTAGCTCTGGCTGTCCTGGAACTCACTATGTAGACCAGGCTGGACTCCAACTCAGAGATCCCCCTGCCTCTGCCTCCCACGTGCTGGAATGAAAGGCGTGCGCCACCACATCCAGACTGTCATTTCTGTTTTTATGTACCTTTTAGGTCTTTTACTCCCCAGCTTTCCACTGCCTTTCAGACACTGTATTGTCCGTGCACAGGCCTGCTGGGCTTCCACAGTCTGGATTGCGCTGACTGCCAGCTCCCATGGGAATAAGTCCTGGTGAAAATTAGACACTGGAAAGATGGCAGGCAGCCATACTCATCCATCAGAGACACATGATGTCTAGCTGCCCCTCTTTCTGGAACTGCTGATGGCCCTCGCTGCTCATCCTCTGGATTCAGACACCTACTGAGTATGGCAACCTCTGACTTTCATTTTTTATTTGTTCATCCATTTAGCCATCACACTTTAAACTATACCCTATTTTTTCTAAGATATCTGTTTTATTTTAATTATGTGTGAGTGCCTACGTATGTGCACATAAGTACAGGAGTCATATCTCCCAGAGCTGGAGCCCTAGGTGGTAGTGAGTCACGGATGTGAGTGCTGGGAACCTATGAGAACTGAACCCTGGTCCTCCGCTAGAGCAATATTCACTCTTATGTACGAAGCCACCTCTCCAACGCCAATTATGGCCTCTTCCTGAAACTTTCATTTGCATTCAAGGCTAAAGGTTTGGCTCCCTGGGCAAAGGGGGTATCTGGGGAGATGGAGAGAGGAAATGTCACTGGCCTAATCTTGGGAATCCCTTAGAAGTCCTCAACATATCTCCAAGGTAAAGTCCACTCCAGCTACACACCCAGAACAAGAAACTTCCCTGGAGCCTCTCTCCACTGGCTATTCAGCCTCTACTGGGCCAGGCAACTCATAGTCAAAGCCACCCCATCAGTAGAGCCCCTCCTTCAGGCCTCCCACTAGCCTCTCCCCCCACCTCAGAGAAGACATCTTTCTCCAGGAAGCAGCCCTTTCAAGCTCCTCCGCCCCTAGAAATCCCCCCCCAGAGACAAGCTTGCAGGTCTCTCTGTCTCTTGCTCTCGCTCTCTCACTCTCTCTCTCTCCCCACACACCCCTTTCGGGCTGTGGTTTCACATTAGCTCCATAGCCATGGAGCTGTGGCTGATGCTCATTCAAAATTTCAAAGCAGGCTTATCTATAATGCTCTAAAGCAGACAGTCAAGAGGAATTACGTGGGTCCAAGTGTCAGACTCTATCATTTCATCTCACGTCCCAGGTTCACCACGGCCCACACCAGTCATGACTGGTGAACATACATGGGCGGGTCTCCCATTGTGCGACACCTTGTGTGCCTGCCTGAGAAACCATATTTCACAGACACCCAGAAATAAGATGGCAGAGATGGATAAGGTAGCCAGACGCCTCCTCTGTGGCACTAGGCAAAGAACATGTATCAAAAGAAAAATAGCAATCCAAACACTGTGGGTCCACTTGTAATTGAAAATGGGGTTTGAAAGGGAGGTCTTGAAGCCATCATCTTCCCCTCTCCTTTTGAAGCTCTCCGGGTTCTCCTTGGCAGATGACATCACTTTCCATTCGGACGCTCCAGCGTCTAACCTCAGTCTTCCCTGAGCTTCCTCCCCTCAGCCTCACATTCAGTACTCCCGAGTCCAGCCAACAGGCCTCAGCTCTGCAAACCATCTGCACCTTCCCACTTGCTTTGTTCCAGATGTCATACCACAGGAATGTTCTACCCATCACCCATCATCAGGTCTGTTAGCACAACACCCAGTCCTCAGGCTCCCAGCTACCTGGCTCGGACCCTGAGTCCTTTCCAATGCAACTTTAAGAGTCTCCAACAGACTCTCAAAGCCTGACTTGGTGAATAAGTGAGTGGGATCATTAATCCCATGTACATTTCTTGAGCCCCTCCTATGCCAGACTCTGTCCACCCATTCTAGGCATCACGGATCTAGTAATAACACCAAGAGACAAAGGCTTCTGCCACCTCGGCAAAGCCAGATGATGAGTAGAACAGATCAGTAAATTAGAGAGTGTGTTAGGAAGCAGTGTAGAGAAAGTTCAATGGGGCCAGGTGTCTCCTATGGCGATGAATAGAATGGAGGACCTCAGGAACACTGCCACTTGAGAAAAACTTTCAAGGAGGTAAGGAAAGTAGCCTTGTGCAGATATATGGGGAAATGGATGGATGAGGAAGTGCTGGGCCAATGAACAGAGATGACTGAATATAGTGATAAGTGAGAGAGTGTATGAATGAATGAATGAATGAATGAATGAATGAATGAATGAACGAACGTGCGAATAAATGAGACAGCAAGAGACTATATCTAGATGGATTTTTATAATGAATTGCCTTTCAGTGGTCAAATTGCACTGACTGAAAAAGCCACTAGCTACTCTGCAACCTAGAGCCTACCTGGCCTTGCAGGTGTGCTTTGGGGCCTTGGCACGTTCTTAGACTCTCTTCACTTTGTGCGTGCCCCCTCCAAGAGCTCTGCAGGATACAGCCAACTCCTATGGCATGGCTGCTGGGCTGAAGGCATAGGAATGCCACAGAAGGATGTGGGACATTTGTGCAGAGAGGCCCCTGGTGACTCTGGCCTTCATGTCATGCCCAGGAGAGACTGCACAACAGAGGCAGGAAGGTGCTGCGGGGGAGGGGACACCTTCTCTGGCCTCCAGGGCAGGCACCTGGATCAAGACACATACACTGGATAGGGCTTCCATTCAGCCCATCTTGGAAGATTGGCACTTGGCTTGGCAGAGGCTGGAGTGAGAGACAGAGGACTCCAGCTCTGTTCCTCCCTGGCAACTCCCAGTTAGAGTTTTCTCAACCTGGAAACAGAGGGGAGGCCAGAGCTGCTGAAGGAACAGCAGCTATGTGAGATGGTAGAGTTAAAGGCCAGGAATAGAGCAGCCTGGATGTCAAAAGTGTGATGCTTGATACCAGCTAAACAAGAGTAGTGCAGGGCAGGCAGGGCAAGAGAGTGCAGAGTCAAAACCAGAGCCTCTGAAGGCAAGGGTCACTGGTTCAAATCCAAGCTCTAGCCTCAAGTTAACTACCTAAACTCTGAGGCTCTCACTTCTCTGTAGTGGGAATAATCACAGCTGCCTTATAGAAAATGAAATGAAAAAAAAAAAAAGAAGAAAGAAAATGAAATGAGATGCATACAAGAAACCGTGCATGACTCTGGCATGCAGGAAGTGTTCAGCAGTTATCGATACTATGTCTTAACACATCATTAATAATACCAATAAATTATAATAAAATAATGCATTGACTATTTTATATTGTTAATAAGTGTTGAAAATCTGATCTGAGCAAGCGATGTGTTTGAGTCAATTTAAAAAAATAGTCAATGTTTATATTTTTTTTCCTTAAGTCAAGGGTTCAAACCGGCTGCTGAGATGACAGTCAGTGGACCGCCAGGCTCTAGCCATGACACTAAGTAGACAGGGACATCTGGGTGGATTCAGGGAAGCAACCATGGTGTGAAGGGATTAAAAAAAAAACAACCCTGTTAGAGATGGCTGTTCAGTCTGCACCAGACATGCTGCAGGGAGGAAACTGAAGAACTGGGTGGGGGCCTTGAGGGCAGAGCTGTGGCCTGAAGGACATGGAGACCCTTTCTGCATGGAGTCAAGTTGTATCTCTGTGTAAAAGGAGAACATTCTTTCATGTCAACAAAGACCTTGTTTAGTAACTAGACTGCTCAGAATCAAGGGTATGTCCAAAGGACCTTGAAGAAACTCCACACAGGCTTTCCCCAGAAGACAGGTTGGTCTGCATCAGTACCAGACTGTTTTCTAATCTGATACTGATCTCTGACTTGTGGCATATTCACCCTCATTGTAGCCTTGGGATTATAGAGAGTCCTCCCTGTTCCAACCACCCACCAGACCATCCCCTACTTCAGTACAGCACATATGAACTCTGCCTTCCTAGGGTTTACAGTCTCATGCCGAGGTCTTCAAACTGCATGTGCATCACCAGCCATATGCAAAATAAATAAATGTAATGTTAAGGCATATCACGGATGTAAGATCTAAGGTAGGAACTGAGACTAAAAAACTCTTGGAAGAAAATAATATAGATGAACCCATAACAACCTGATTTTGACACTGGCTTCTCAGACAGGGGCCCCAAAGCAAAGCCACAGAAAAGTTAATAAATTGAATTTTATCAAAACGTTGAGCTTTTGTGCTTCCAAGGGAGCTCTCCAAAAAGTATAAGGTTGGGGCTGGAGTGACGGCTCAGGGACTAGGAGAGCATGCTGCTCTTACATAAAACCCAAGTTTAGTCCCCCGTATTGAAGCCTAGCAGCTCACAACCACCTGGAACTCCAGCTCTCCGGGATCCAATACCCTCCCCAGCCTCTGCAGGTACTGCACTCACAGGCACCAACCCACACCCAGACACACAATTAAAAATAAATATTAAAAACAGTGAAAGGTCAGTGCATGGCGCAGGAGGAAACATGTGTAAGTCATCTATGGCAAGAGGCTTGTGTCTAGAACAAAGAACACTTGCAACTAATAATGAGCAATTGAGTCAGTTTAAAAATAATTAAGGATCTGAAAAGACATTTTTTTTTTACAAATAAGATAGAAATGGCCAATGCAGACTTAAAGAGTAATCACCAAGGAAATGCAAATCAAGATCCTGATAAGACAGCAGGTCACCCTCAGGAGGATGCCTATGGTTAAAGGGGAAAAAAAAGTCAGATAATCACAATAATGTAGAAAAATCGAACCTTCAGACACTGCTGGTGAAAATATAGAATGGTACAGCCAATTTGTGAGTGAGCCAGGGGAGATGTCTAGCATTTCCTTAAAAAGCTAACCACAGAGTTACCGTTGGACACAGCAGTTCCACTCCCAGGGACATACCCAATAGAATAGGAACCATATGTCCACACAGAAACTTGTTTACAGTTCTTCACAGCAGCAGTATTCCTAACAGCCAAAGGTGAAAATGACCCTATTGTCTCCTAACAGGTGACTGGATAGCAAAATGTAGTTTTGCTGTCATGGAAAAGAATCAAACTTAGATGCTACACGAAGGAACTTGGACTCTAAAAATATTAGACTGTACAGGTCCACAGCCTTGTACCTTCAACTCCAAACCTAAAGAAGATCCAGAATCAAGTGTTTTTGCAGAAATTTGGAGCAAGATTGTTTTGGGTGATGCCATCTTCAGTATGTCTCTGTGATGTCTGCGTTCACATACCCCACTGCAGACATCAGCATTTGCTCAGAGGCTGCAGCCTTACCTTACCCAGCTACTCGGCGATACAAAATATACTCTGTATGACACTACTCTCCAGAAATCCAAATAACTGACATCCAAACACATGAGATAAAGGGCTTTGAACCCATATTATGTTCACATTTTACAAGCAGAGTGGACTAAGTCTGAGGGTCTTAAGCCCCAGAGTCTGGACAAGTCTGTAGCCAGGAAGACACTGGTGCCTTTGCCTGGTCCTTCTCTGCTACTCTCACTTCCCTGCTATGTGGGGCGGGGACTCCTGTGTGCTCCAGTGAGAGGATGCTTCCTGCTGCAGACCCATTGAGAATCTGCTACTTGGCAGTCACTGGCCCAACACGTGGACAGGAGCCAGAGCTTGTGCCAGAGCCTGCTTTCTGTGTCCTCTGCCAGCTCACCCTCCATGCATCTGCAAACGGAAAATCCAGGAAGGTGGTCTGCCTTCCTGGCAGATGTCAGCCTCCACCAGCCGGCCTGAATGGTGTAGGTGGGCTGGTCAAGGCAGGCTGCCGAGCCTGGCAGAGGGGCTTCTGCGAGGCGACAAATGCAGCATGTGGACGAGCAGAGAAAAGGAATATTAATTCTGGAACACCCGACTCCCACAAAATCTCCTCAGCAAGAAACAATGAGGACAGGCTCTCGGCCTGCTTTGTGGCGGCTGTTAATATAATCAATAGTAATAATAGCAGCTACTATTTAATGAGTCCCAGCTCCAGGCCAGCAGCTGAACTTAGCACTTCTCAGACACTAACACCCCCAAGGGTGTGAAGCGTTATTGTCCCATTTTTCAGACGGTAAATTCCAAGAGATGGTGTAAATAGGCCCCAGCTGAGCAGGGTGGGGCCTGCCTCCTGCTGACCAAACGCCAGCTCTTTCCCACCCCCACACCAAAGGGATGTTAACCAAAAGTCTATGAAGAAGCTGAACTGATTCCATCAGTAAGGGAGCTTAAACTCAGCTTCCTTCCTTCCTCTTTGGGGAGGATTAAAAATGCCCCCAAACCATACAGCCGTCGGCAATATGCGGTCTTAAGCTTTCATCACATATTTCCTACCCATTTCACAGATGAGAAGAATGAGGCCTGATGAAGCACCAGGCCATTCTCCCCTGTGTGGCTCTCAGCCAGATGCCAGTCCCTGTGGCTCCACAGCAGTGAGAAACCTGGTGGGAGAGACACAATTCCTTTTCTTTAGTGGATAGATAGACAGACAGCCTGAGCCTACAGATATCAGAAAGAGCCCTCCTGCATATGAGTCTGCTGTTCACTTACTACCATTTAAAATCACACACACACACACACACACACACACACACACACACACACACACTGCTCTAGGCTCTGGCTAAGCAAAGGATCAGACACTATCTCCAGGGCAATCAGTCTAGGCAACCAAAATTGCACAGCCACCATTTGGTTTCCAACCCAAGTGAGGTCCAGATGTGGTGCAATCTCAGGGCCATAGAGCACAGAGAGGCAGCTCTGGGCTGCCAGTCTGTCAGGAAAGGAGGTCTTCATGGAGAGTCAAAAGGGGAGTGAACCTGGGTCAGGAGGGCATGCTGGGCTGGCCACCACAGGCACAGCATAAGCCACAGCCCATGGAAAACAATGGGGACCCCTAAGCAGATTTGGAGTACCTGGGATATAGAGCAGCATCCTGGGCTCCCGACCTCACCCAAATGGCAGTGAGGAGTCACAGCCAGAAAGACCCTACCTCAGGCAGGACTCTAACAGCCTACTTAAAGGTTCCCACAGAGGAGGAGGGCCTACCAGAGTAGCCCCCGAGTCCAGCAGCCTCTGAGGCTCAGAACCAGCAGTGAGAAGGACATCTCCTGGTCATTAATCCCAGCATGTGTTAATGTTTGATAAATTGCCCAACAGTTGCATTAGCTAATAACTCCCCGAACAAAACCAGAGAGTTCATCTGTTTTTATAAGAGGCCCAAGAGCATCCTGGGAACAGGCACGGTGGTCGTGAATAAAAGAGAAACATTCATTTATGGTAATTGGTTTCAGCTCCTCTCTTGGCTGCTTGTCCTGACCTAAATGTATCCAGTTGTTCCCTCGGCCTGGCTCTGGTTTGGGGGTCACTCCTAATGGTTTAATTCAACAAAAAATGCCTGCCATTTCCTGTAACCCCTGTCTTGTTTCACCCGCCTCCCAAACGGTTTTCTTGCAAAGAGGCATCTCAGCAACCCCTCTGCGAGCTGTTTCCTTCTCACAGAACAAAGTCAAGATTGTTGACAGAGCAAAGGGGTCTTAACTCCAGGCCAAGAGAAAAGGCTGGGGGAGGGGACACTCAAAGGTAATAATCATTTGTTTGTCTTCCACCCTGACTTCACAAAGCAGGTTTTGTCCAAGGCTGGTGGTCAGGGACTCTGACACACAACATGGCCCTGGTGACCAAGGGCAATTTATGGGGAGGGAGCGAACACAAATCCTCATTCATGGAGCCGCCTCGGAGGAAGTGACTAGGAGGAACATTTGTGCCCAGCCAGCCGGCCCTCCCTGTGTCCCTCCCACGGGTCTGAGGATGTGGAGGGCTGGGGAGAGGCTCGCTGGGTGCTGTGAGTTTTGGCCAAACTTCAGACCCAACCCTGAGTGCAGCCTTACTCTCCACGGTCAGGCTTTCTTTTCCACTCATAAGCACGTGACCTCCTTACAGGGCAGTGCCCAGGGAGGCGTGCCACAGCTAGGCCCTGGTGTGCAGCTGGACAGGCCTGTCCCTCAGGTGGATTTATGAGCTCTGCTGGCATCGCACTCCCCCACCCCCACACACACACACACCAGGGAGGGGGCAGGGCGGAGCAGGGAGAGGGTCTGGAATACATTGCGCCGTCCGCGGGGACAGCTTGTAAACTTTGTTGGGATGCATCTGGTAGAAAGGCGTTGTATAAATATTAGATCATTATCGGTGTATTGTGTTTCCCGCTCTGGTGGAGAAGGGGGGCCAGTGGGCCACAGATGCCTTTCCTCAAGCAGACAGGGATGGCTTGTTGGAGTCCTTAGAAGGTCACTGCTTGCCCGTGGGCTGTCCTAGGAGGCAAGGTGGGGGCCCAGAGTCTTGGGGAAGCAGAGGTAAGTACCAACTTAGCTGCCAGAGAATTACTGAGAAGCCTCTGCCCATAGAAGTCAGAGCAGGGGGTGAGCCTGGCAGGTGGAATGGAGACTAGTGGGTGTAGGCAGACTGGGGCCACCTTGTTTCCCTATGCAACCCTGTCCCTCACCTCACTAAGAGTCCTTCTCTATCTGTGGGGCTATGAGGGAATCTGGCCTTGTGATAGTTGTGAATACCTAGCCTGTGCCACCTTGTGTTGGGTGCTAGAGACCCAGGTTAACTGGCCAAGAGCTGAGTTTTGCATGCAGGACGTAGGATAACTTTTCTTACCTGGGAGCTTTCTCACCTGCAAGGCATCCAGAGGCTCTGCATCTTGGGGAAGTCTGTGCACCCCCAAACCTAAAAGGGTCTTTGCAAACCAATTGCAGGCAGCATTTTTCAGATTTCAGGCCTAGATAGTGCATACCTCCTCTTCATCATCATCACTAAACTGAAGCCCTGCTAAAGAGTCCTGACCATGGCTGTCCACAGCCACTTATTAGAGAATATGTTACTGGGATCCCAGAAGCTGTGGGATCCAGGATCTCAGTGCTCTGTGCTCTGACCTCTCTAGTCTGCTTCAGGGTCCCCCATTGTCTTTCCCCTCGGGGCCATGGAATACGATGGGCCTGAGTCTCCAACTTCTCCACCTGACCAAGGTCCGCTCTTCCAACTCTCAGCTCATACCTGGGTCTCTGTGAAGTCTTCCCTGAACTCTTGTGGCTCCCGGACTCCCTCTATGTGCCCCTGGATGCAAGAGGACTACCTTGAGGTGGAGTGGTGGGCTTACAGGATGAACACCTAGACTTGTCCAGGCACTGAACAAGTGTTGGATCCTCGCCATGTCCCTGGAGTCCAGCAGGAACTCAGAAAAGGGTTCATGGAGGATTTTTTGAGTGAATGAATGAACAAGTTGATGTTACCGCTTCCATCATTGTCACAATAGAGGCTACCTACCTGGGTAGACATTTTACAACACATCCATGAGGTCAACCCTAGCACAGAGAAGAAAACAAATGCTTCAAGAACGACTCACCTAAGACAGGTGTGGTAACACAGGCCTTCAATCCAGGTCTTCAGGAAGCAGAAGCAGGTAGATCTCTGTGAATTCAAAGTCAGCCAAGGATACATAGTGAGACCATCTAAAAAAAAAAAAAAAAAAAAAAGAGGTGGGAGGGAGACTCACCTGAAGTTACACAGCTAGTGTGGCTTTCACACACAAGTCTGACACCCTTGTTATGGTCTTAAAGAACATCACTGAAGTAGGAAGCTCAAAGCTTGAAAGATCTGGAGGGGTAGAACTCTGCAGGGGTCCGAGAAGGACTTCTGCAGGAGCTCCTTTGATACTGAGCCCCCACAAGGCCCTAGCCAGGAGACTGGCTGAGGAGAAGCCTTACCAGCTGCATGGACGCTCCATGCCCATGTCTCAGCACCAGGGCAGTGTGCCCTGGCTACTCTGAACTGTCCCCCACACCCTTGGTCTCTGCTTCCGTGGGGTTTTCATTCAGTCCCCTCAGCATCTACAAGGAAGATGTAGAAAACGAAAGCACAGAAGAGCAGTTTAATTTGCCCAAGCCACACAGCCTAGAGCAGAGATTCTCACCACTGAGCATATGACTTTGAGAGAAGACCCCTTTACAATTTGCATGTGCTCCAAGCATAGGCCTGGATATAGACTCCAGGATCTCATCTATGACCCTGAGCAGTCCCTCTCCAGGATAGCCATGCCAGAGAATGTGGTGGCTTCTAACATACCTACAAGCTGAGACTTTCTTGCCACACTCTGTGAAGCTAGAGTGTCAAACATTGGCATCTTTATTTTGCAAGTAGGGAAACAGAGGAACTGGGGCCTGACATAATCAGAGCACTGAAGAACGTCTGGAATACTACAGCCATGCAGGGATCTGCCTCAGATCCCATCAGGACACTCTTCAGGTGGGTGAGAATGTGGGGCATGGCCCCTAAAGACAAAGGGCCAGACCCATGGTCACATATTCACCAGTTAGTCTAAGCCATAGATGACTTCCATGCCACTTCATGTCAAGCTTTGCTTTGAATGCCTCCAAGGATATAAAACATATCAGCTACCAGTGTGGCAATGGTAGAACCATTCTGATAGCAGCTTGGTAAAGGAAGCATTTTTGATGAAGTAACAACAGGGACCATCAAGGAAACTAGGCTCGGGGGGGGGGGGGGGGGGAGGTACTGCACTAGAAGCCGTAATCTAGCACAGTTTTGTCTCAGATACCTAGACCTTCCCTTCCACCAGTGACAAACAAATATATATGCACTTGCTTGCATGTACTCAGAGCTGGGCGGCTAGGTAAGATCAGCGTCCTAAAGACGCAGGGATGGCCTTCCTTGCCTGGGTCACCCAGACGAAGAGATGTTGCACAGGACCTGAACCCAGACCTCCTCTAGCCCCACATTGCTGTTGTC
>CABHPQ010150945.1:22637-54885 GCA_902168405.1 Peromyscus aztecus | reverse complement strand
ATCCATCCATCCATCCATCCATCCATCCATCCATCCATCCATCCATCTATCCATGCATCCATCCATCCATCTATCTATCCATCCATCCACTCATCCATCTCCCCATACACTCATCCATCTATCCATCCATCCATCCATCCATCCATCCATCCATCCATCCATCCATGCACCCATCCACTCATCCATCCATCTATCCATCCATCCACTCACCCATCCACCCATCCACCCATCAATCCATCTATCCATCTACCCACCCATCTACCCATGCACCCACCCATCCAGTCCTGATGAATATAATGTTTATTGAGTCTGAATGATATATGAGGATGAGAAGATGAACACAACAAATGCCCTTGGGCCTTGCAGGATGCCAGCAGTAAGCCAGAATTAGTGTTATATGTGCTAAGAATGCAGCCATTAATCAAGAATCAGTATTGGCAGCCACAGAACAAGGCAGCAGGGGCAGCTAAGTCCCCTGTAGGCGTGCATGAGTCATGATACAGGAAGATGGCCTTCTTCTCCAGAACCTCTCTCTTCACAGAAACACCCAGAAGAGCAGACCAAAACGGAAGACAATGACACATTTTCAAGCTCTCTGTAAACCACGCAATCTGATCATCTTGGACACTGCCTTTGAAACTTCAGATTGATGTCTCAAAACATCCTTTTCTCTGATTATTAAAGTCAGGTAAAACTTTGAGGAAATGCAGACGTGAACACAGAAGAAAAAGCTCCAACAATCCATACACAGAAATAAGTGATTAATATTCCAGTTTTAACATATACCTATGTTTTATTCATTTATAATTTAAAAATCAACATGTATGTGTCTTGTAGCCATTTAAAAATAATTCTTCACACTTTATTTTGTTCTCAAACATCCTTGAATAGCACATCTTCTCATTAGTGTCTGTCCAATGTGCTAGTGTATATAGATTCAACTGAATTTTAGCCAGTTCGCTACCAGTGACATTTAGATTAATTTGGCGCTTTCACAATTGTTAAACTGTGCTAAAGCACACAATATACAGATATTTTTAGTCAATTTGTTAGAATAAATTTTCACAAATCTGAGTGCTGTATCATGAGTCACATACTGTCAAATGTTTGATACATAGTGCTCAGTTATTCTACTTAAGCTTTGTACTAATTCACATTCCTAACAGCACTGTAAAACATGCCTTTTCTTTACTAACACTGTGCATCATTGGCCATTTCTCTCTTTGGTCCATTAGGATATAAGAGAAAATGGCATCAAATTGTTTTAATATGCAGTTCTGGTTAACCGTGAAAACTGTTTTTGTTTTTTTTTTTTTTTCCATAGCTTAATGTGTCTATCTTGCATTTTTAATGCCCTTTCATGCCCTTGGCTCACTTGTCTCTTCTGTAACTTTCCTCTTTTGCTCCAAGTTGTGCCTTCTGGAACTATCCTGAGACTAATTCTTCCTTCATATGACACCCCCTCAAATACTTGAAGACAGCAATCATGTCTCATTTTCTCTAAGTGAAACACCCTGGCTCCTTCAACCATTCCTTAAGTGGCAGTTTCAGGGACCAGTACTTAAGATGAAGAATAAGCCTTCCCTCCCCCACCCAAGCTAACACCAACAGCCTTGAGACACACGCAGCTCCAGGGGAACTCATCCTCTCCATGCCACCTCTGCCTGCTTCTTCGGCCACAGCCTCTTTTCTCACTCTACAGAGGCTGAGTGAGTTTTACCATACTCACAGCATTACTCATGTGAGATCATGGGCCTGGAGCCCCAATAAAGGGGCAGGAAAGCATAATATTGAGTCCAGAGCAGATGATGAATTTGCCTGGTATAGTAAGAATGATAAACTAACTTAAGCAAAGAAAGATTCAGTAGGAATCAAGGCATCCCCTTGGCATGAATCTCAGGAAGAAGGCTTTGGAGTACTGATGAAGCCTGGCTATGGGCATTCTTCAGGGCAACTCTCCTAACCTCAGAGCTGGCTTAGGGACTCTTCTATCCCCAAGGACGATTGCCTTATAATACTTTTCTACTGCCTCTACATATGCGGTCTCTCCCATTTACCTGAGCACTCCTAGAAGAATGGCCTGGGGCTTGTAGCCCCGAGAGACTTGCTACACAATGGCCACACACAGGCCATCATACACTGGACAGTGGAGACACCGTTGCCTGTCTCCCTCCAAGGGCCACAGTCTTTGGCTCTTACCTTCATTTCTTGGGACAATCTCCTACTACAAACCTGCTTTCTCAAGCACTATCTGATGCTCCCATGAAGAACAGCAGACAGGAGGAGCCATGCCGTTTACAAAAGGCCCCATACTATCGCTACACTACTCCGCCTAACACTTCAGCTGCTGGGAACTATTTGTCCTCCTGGGGTCTGACTGGTTCTATAGCACTATCAGAACTGTGAGTGAGTGGATCTCCCAAACTGAGGGCTGGATGCCTTCTGAATCTCTGCCCTTGAGTCTGGCTCAGGCCTTTAGCAAACAACATATTGGTAGTTCTATAAATTATACTTCCTGTACTTTAATGATGTCTCTTAGGGGCCAGGAGAGATGGTACAGTGATTAAGAGCATTGGCTGCTCATGTAGAGGACCTTCATTGGATTCCCAACATGGTGGCTCAAAAACAAAAATAAAAATAAAAATAAAATAAAAGGGAGAGAGACTTAAGCTCCTAGGTTCCCGGTGTCAGTTCTCTCCCCAGATGACACACTCTGTCATAATCTGACACACAGCCAGAAGATCCTTGTCAAATGCAGCCCCTTAGCCCTGAAGTCTCCACCCTTATAAATGTAAGAAAGAAATTTCTTTTCATTGTAAATTACCCAGTCTATACTATTTTGTGATAGCAATCCAATAAAGCCCAAGATGATGCTTTAAGTAGGAAAAAAAAATCTTTTCAACTGACAGGTTGTGCATGTGTGTGTGTGTGTGTGTGTGTGTGTGTGTGTGTGTACATGTGAATATCTGTGTATACATACACAAAAAGTCAGAGTGGACTGTTGAGATTGTAAAGTTTTGAACTGCAGGCGCTTCGACTCTGCCAGTTCCACAGCACTGTTGTGGTTGTTCTAATCATGTCTGACATGGCAAACGCTCAACAAACAGTCATTATTGTTAACGATCATCTGGTGCATTTCAGAACTCCAGAAAGGTGTTGATGATACTTGTGGACAGAGAAGACTCATTCTTTGAAAACCTTAAAGAGTATGGAGAAATCATCTGACTTCCAGACAACCTATGCGATGGATGAAAATCAACACGCCAGGTCAGAGGTAAGTCTGCTGGGCAAAGAGCAGCAAAGCGTCACTCTACCCATGAAGCAGGCAGTGTCGGACAGTCAGTGAAGGAAGGATCACTGTCGATCCCTGCACTGGCCAGAGAGGGCTCTTGTACAATCCCTCCCAAAACAAAGGTCCAATTCACAGTGAGCATAATCCACAGTTCACTGCCTAGTAGTGGCGATGTCATAATACCAAGTTCAAGCCACTTTATCTTACAGTTCCTTATTTTCATTTGCCTGCCAATGGCCAGCATACTATAAACTATTTTTATTTATTCCAAGCACTAGACTGGCTATTGATGTATATCCTTTAACTGTATTATGGCCACAGTCTTTGTGTTCTCTTCTTTGTGGGATTACTATGTGACATAGCAATATTTACTATGTATGGATACATGACATTTTATCACCTATAGTGTATATTCAGGTTGTTTTAACTCTTTGTCCATTATGAATAAACATTTGCATTCAAATTTCTTTGTAGACCTAGGTCTTCAATTCTTTTGGCTTGATATCTAGGAGTCAAATTGTGAAGTCACACAGCAACTGCATGCATAACATTTTGAGACTGTTTTTCCAAGTGGCTATGCTATTTCACACTCCCACCAGCAAGATATGATGGTTTCATGTCTCCTTTTCCTTGTCAATGCTTGTTATCATGTGTTATCTCATTGTGATTGTGACGTGCGTATCTATGGGAACACGGCTGCAACTATCATTTCAAATCTGCACACTGTCTCTTCAGAGGTTGATGATGGGAAGGCTCCACTCATTCCCCTTTTTGGAAACCTATTTCAGACAGTGGGGCTTTCTATAGCATCAAGAATGATATTCTAACCACAAAGAAAAACAACACTACTTTCCTGGTTTTTCTCCAAGAACACTTTTAACCCAGTATTACAGTTGGAGGTGAAGGCATCCGCCTTCTTGGAAATACATCGGCAGCTCTGCTCACCTGCTGGAGGCCAAGCCTTGATGTAACCGGTGCAGTGGACCACAGCATACTGGGCTTCTCCTTCTTTCACAGGGCCAAGGCCATTCCTGAGAAAGGACATACATGGAGCTGTCTTCATTACATGGGAACAAGGCAAGATGCGGATGACCCCCTTGGTATCTAAGTTGCCTGTTCTCTTGTTTCCTTTGTGGTTCTAAATCTTGATTTCCTACCATCCTGACTCCCATCCTCCAATAGGGCCTGAACATCACACACGAATTTCACCCAACGCCCGGTTCTTACAGTGCCACCCTGACACGCACCCTCCTGGTCCTCTACACTTAGCCCCTCTTCACGCTGAGCTGTTCCCCAGTGTGGGGCCATCCTGCCATCTGCTCGCACACTCCCCAAGTACATCATAGAAAGGGATGCACACCTGAATCTTTTCCGCATGGTGGTTATTCTGTTCAAAGGCAGGTGGTCTAAGGGAGCATTTCCGCACCTACGAGTCAACACATGTGTTAGAACCGATGGGGATGCAGTAAATACACGAAACTGATGGTGCTGCTGAGACAAGGGGGACCCACCTCACCCCAAAGCATTAGGAAAGCATTAAGTGCTGTTAAAATCACGACTAGTGTAAGCTCTTTGTGTGTGCTCAAGTGTGTGCAGGTGCACATGTGTGTGGGGGTGCAGGTGCATGTGCACACATGTACATGTGGAGGTCAGAGGATACCTCAGGTGCCATTCCATCTTTTCTTTTGAGATAATGTCACTCACTGGCCTGCAGCTTACCAAGTGAGGCTGGCTGGTGGCTGAGTCCCAGGGACCCTCTTGGTTTTCCATCTCTGACACTAGGATCACTAAAGTGTGCCACCATACCCAGTTTTTTTTTTTTTTTCACATGGACTCTGGAGATCAAACTCAGGCCTTACAAGGCAAGTACTTGACTGACTGAGCCTATTATCAACACATATGATGAATTCTTTAATTTGCAAACACCCTTTCTGACACTCATTTTCTTATAAATAAAGATGTTGAGACATGCACAGGGCAATTAAGCTTTGTCATCCACGGCTATTAGACTTCCTCTTGCATCGCTGACTATCTTGAGCAAAAGGAATATTAGTCCAACCGTCAGTCAGAGTACCCTTATGTGTGCACTGGCTGCTCTGAACACTTCATAAACACCTTGTAAAAACCACTCTCGGAGGTGTGGCCCTAGCCAGAGCTATTTGAAATAGTTTCTTATGGGAATTTTTAACTGTTAAAAGCCTGGGTGAACTCTAGATGACTCTACAGCTATTTCTACCTAAGTCGGGAGGGGAGCACTTCTGATGACTAGAAGGACCGGAACTAGAGGGGTTAGCCTGTGACTGGGGGGCAAACACTAGCCTGCATTTGCATGCACCAATTGCTATGACTGATGCAAATACCCTTTTCGGCTACCTAAGCAGACTCTTCAGCCCACTTTGTGAGCCATCTGGGGGGCATTCTCCCGTGCTGCCGCTTCTGCTATTACAGCAAACCCAGAGAAGAGCTCTTCTGGGGCAGTCTTTTCTTAATTACTTTTTGTTGCTGTTGTCTTAATTACTTTTTTATTATTACAGTTTGAGCTGGTAACATGCAAAAGAAGTAGCAGAGAGAGCAGAACAGTGGCGAAGGCAGAGGCAGGAGAGCAGCAGGGCCGCCACAGCTAAGCCACCAGCAGGCTGAGCTGCGTAAGCGGGCGGCGCTACTTGACAGCGGACGTTAGAAGCCTGCCGAGTGAAGAGAGACTGTGGGCCTTGTTGTTGGAAGAATTTTATAGCAGTCAAGCTTTTAAGGTCCAGAGTCTCAGCACCTCATGCCTGGGAGCTGTAACACCTGCTGTTATCAAAGGCTGACGGATACGATACCTAGATCGCCTGGCAACCGTAATGCCAGCTGTAGCCCAGAGCTGAGGAATCTCAATATCTGAGACCAGCACATGAGCTTTAACACCTGCAAGGCTAAGGATCCTTTTACCCAAGGCCTGCACAAAAGTCATAACACTAGAGGATGCCTCCCACGGCTGCTCCTGCCCGCCACCACATGCCGCTGTCAAACACCAAGTGATACAAAAGTTACCTAGGACCAGCACTTGTAAAATGCCTCCCCCTACTCTCACTTTCTATTCCCCCCACGCCCTGAAGGGCGACCCTGCTATCAAGTAGATGGTTTTCAACTGCTGTATATGTTTACTCAGAGAAGCCCCATGGATAATATCCTTCCAAAGGGCAGAAGTGGCTTGCCTGCTTTTGACTTGTGGTTGCCATTAGAAGGAGAGTTTGGCCAATTTCTAACATGCACGAGAACCGTTTCACAATCCCTCAGTACTAGAGAATTGCAGAAAGACTAAGGGGGAAGCCTAGCTATCCTTGGTCCCACAGATCATGACAGTGGAGCTCGTGGCTTTGTGGAAAGGAGGAGGGTGATGACGGCAGCAGTGTCTGTTTGGGCCTGAGCAGAGACACCAACTCAAAACAGAGGCTGACAGCTGAATGAGCGGTAGCATCTTCCCAGGCTTGAGCACCACATTGTGGATACCCCTCCCCTACCAGGGCTGGCTCTAGGAACAACCCCACTGCTAGAAGCCTGCTGATGGCAAGAGAGAGAGTGGAGACAAGGGACACACAGGCAGAGAATCAGGTCTGCCTGGGGGCCCCTTGATGGGGCCCAGGGGATGAAGCACTCTCCACAGTCCCAGGACCTCCCTGATCACTTCTTAATGATTCTCTCAGCATCCCAGGCATCAAGCATCCAGGCTCTGGCCACCACTTGGCAGGCCCATTTGCTAAGTGCATTTCCATTTCCCAACTACATGACAAGTGCCAGCCTGGATGTCTTCATTTGCAACATGCAAAAAAAAAAAAAAAAAGTCCAATTATGTTCTGAGACCTTGGCGAGCTGCCAGCACTGGAGTTGTTTTCATAGCAGGATCAATCTGTGACACTGCCACCCAGGGATTCCAACAGGGCCCTCTGCCCCTTCCTGGCAAACTGTGCCCAGTGTCCTGAGGAAACTGTATTGCTTTGTTGACAATGTCATGCTCTAGGCAGAACAAAAAGCGCTGCACATCTCTCAAGCCAGTCCAGGTAGCACAGGCTCATACCCTCATGAGCAACTCTGAGGACCTGGTCTGGAGGTGTGCCTGGGCTCGGAGAGATGGAGCAATCTGGGCGGTAACAGTGGCGCTCTACCTGCCAATAGAAATGGTGTGCTACGATGCCTCCAAGCAGTTCATTCATGAGGCTAATTAAGAATTTATATCAGTTGGGCTGACTAACCGTCCCCAAGCTAGGTCAAGAGGCCCCTGCTGTGACATTAGCTGATAATAGTTTGTTTCTGGCTGGAGGCTGTGCAAGAGTCCTGTGTCCAGCTCACTCGAAACACAAAGCAGGCAGTCAGTGAGACTCCATCCTAAGTCAGAGAGATCATTTATGCACTGTCACTCCAGTTCCTTCTTGTCACCTTGTCAGGGCTCTCTGGAAGAGGTCCAGTATTCAGCCTGGAGAGGAGCAGATGCAGGGAAAATAATAGCTCTCTCACCAGCTCTAAAGCGGTGTTTTGTAAAAGAGGGTTCTGTAGACCCACCTAGGGGTAAGGAGCAGGCAACATTGATGATATGACTTGTAGGTTTGTATCTCTCTCTCTCTCTCTCTCTCTCTCTCTCTCTCTCTCTCTCTCTCTCTCTCTCTCTCTCTCCTCTCTCCTTGTCTCTCTCTGTGTCTCCCTTTGTGTGTGTGTGTGTGTATGTATACATGTATACAGGCACATGTGTTCAGATATACATACGTCTGTGTGGAGGTCAGAGGACAACCTTAGCTGTTTTTCCTCAAGTGTCATGCACTTGCTTTTCTTAGACACGGCCTCTCACATAGGATTTGCCCAGTAGGCAGCAAGCTCCAGGAGTCTGCCTGTCTCCACCTCCCCATCAATGCGATTACAAGTGTACACACCACCATGTTAGGCTATTTTTTTTCTTTTTTAAATAACAGAGCTATCTCTCCAGCCAACAGAAATAGATTTTGCTAAGACACACACACAGATGACGTCGAATCAGGAAGGATACATACTATTTTTAAAGCATTTTCTCCTTGCAATGTTATAGAACCCATAAGATGTGCAAGTATTAAGTCACTTCCAGCAGCAGACGGCCGAGTAAAAGTGACATTAGCCAGCGGCTCTGCTGTGCTTGGCTTGGGATGGGCAGCTCAGTAAGATCCCACAGCCTGAAGGGGAGGGGACAAGGCTAACGGCGAAGGCAAGGCTGTGCTAAACCAAGATGGATGCACAATCCCACACTGGTCAGGAGAGGTGTGTGAAGACAGCCCTAGGACAGATGCATTCCAGGGTGGGCTGGGCGGAAGACTGAGTCTGCCTTGCTTGCCTGCCTGTAGCTCCAGCTTCTGCTTCTCACTCTGAGGAGTAGCCTTAAAGCCTCAGATCTTGCATCTGGGACTCAGTAGTGGCATTTCAGATACTTCCTTAGCTCCCTCTGGTTCCCTCCCATTTGCCTGGATGTTCAACTCAGCTTTCTGCCATTGGGGGAGCAGGGCCCCAAGTGCTGTCCTCTCTCGGTTGCCTTCCGGTGACTGTCTCCCAGTTCAGCTGCCATCTCAACATTGGTCCCTGAGTCCATCTTCAGTCCTAGAATTTCCTCTGCGTTCTGGAGTTGTATACCCGATTTTCCACTGAGTTGTCTGGTTGGCACCTCAGTCTAGAAAGGATGACTACTCTCCTTCACCCTGAAGGAGCTCCCAGTCATCTTTCCCATCTTAGTAATGGCACCCGTTTCTCCAACAGGACAGGACATAGTCTCATATCTGACCTATCTCATTATTTTATACCCTACACGTGACTGGCTGCATGTGCTATTAGATGTCTGAAAGTATATTATATATCTCATTTCTTATTATCACCTTAATGATACAAAAAGCTGCCTTGACCTTTCTTTTTCTCCACAAAGAACCAAAGCAATCTTTCCTCCTCCCCTCTTTCTCTCTTTCCCTTTCAGATTTTGCTGGTGGTGAGGAGTCATGGACCCAATCTTCCATGACTTCAAGCAATAACTGTATACAAAACATTCTAATCGAAGTCAAGGAGGTGCAAAGGGTCATAAATCATCTGGGCAAAGGTGGCTCAAGCTTGTATTCCCAGCCCTCAGGAAGCTGAGACAGGAGGATCAAGAGTGGATGCTAGACTGGGCTACATAAGTGGCCATCTCAAAAAGAAAATTAAAGAGGTATAAACCACAGTCTCTATCCTTAGGATGATATAACTGAAGCATGAAGCCAAACCATTTACATTTTAAATACAAATCAACAGGGCTTGGAATGTGGCTCAGTCAGTAGAGTATTTGCCTAGCATAAAGGAAGTCCTGGAACTCCTATGCCATATAAACCAAGCATGGTGGCCCACCTCATTGTCTTAGCACTTAGGAAGTGAATACAGGAAGATCAGAACTTCAAAGTCATCTGCAGCTATATGAGTTTGATGCTAGCCTGGGACACATGAGACCCTGCCTCAAAAACACAAAACAAGATCAAAACTAACAAAAAGTCTAATCAATAATCATTGGGGACCAGTTTAAAAGGTGTGAGTTGTTACAGGAAATATAAGAATAAGCTTGGGATCAGTGGTTTCAATACAAACCATATTGAGAAATACAGAACCTGGAGAGCCAAGACGTATGAAAGGCCTGGAGGAATGTTTGCTGTGGATATCACTCTGTATAAATAAACACTGATTGGCCAGTAGCCAGACAGGAAGTATAGGTGGGACTAACAGAGAGGAGAATTGAGGAAACAGGAAGGCAGAAAGGGAGACGGCCTGGAGCCGCCGCCAGGACAAGGAAGATGTAAGGTACCGGTAAGCCACGAGCCATGTGGCAAAGTACAGATTAATAGAAATGGGCTAAATATAAGAGTAAGAGCTAGACAATGATAGGCCTGAGCTAATGGCCAAGCAGTTTAAATAATGTAAGAGTCTGTGTGTTCATTTTATAAGTGGGCTCCAGGACTGGTGGGAGTTGGCGGGAGCTGGAGAGAAATTCTCCAGCTACAAATGTTCAGGGGAAAAAAAAACAAAAGTACATAGGAGCAGGGTTATTATACTGGAGCAGGGTTATTACACTGGAGCAGGGTTATAACAATGCAAAGCGCCGGGCGGTGGTGGCGCACGCCTTTAATCCCAGCACTCGGGAGGCAGAGGCAGGCGGATCTCTGTGAGTTCAAGGCCAGCCTGGTCTCCCAAGCGAGTTCCAGGAAAGGCGCAAAGCTACACAGAGAAACCGTGTCTCGAAAAACCAAAAAAAAAAAAAAAATGCAAAGCACTAAGGAGGTGGAAGTGGGAGAACCAGGAATCCCAAGCCAGCTTACACTGCACTGAGAAATCCCCAAAAGCCAAGGGCTGAAGAATAGCTCAGTGGCAGAGCATTTGCCTGGGTGACATAAGTCCTAGGTTCAATCCCCAGCACAGTCTCCTCCCTCCCCAACAACAACAAAAAAAAAAGAGAACAAGAATGTGCTGGTGTGGTGGTGCATACCTCTAACCCCAGCATCTGGGAGGCAGAGGCAGAAGGATTTTTTGCGAGTTAGAGGCCAGCCTGATCTATACAGCAAATTCCAGCCCTAACTATGGCTACATTAAAATCCAAAAACAAAAGAGAGAGAAGAACGCAGCACACAAAGGTGTGAAAAGAGAATGGGTGGGGAATGGTGAATTACTGGGCCGTATAGGAGGCAGAAGGGGAGCATTCCCATGATTGGTCAAGAACTACGGTGTATTTCTTATCTGACTTGAGAGCACAAGGTCAAGTGAGTCCCCTGGCCTTGGCCTCTGCCCACCCACAAACCTCATCCTGCAGATGAAGGAGCGTCGGGAGCCCATGCACATGCGCATGGACGACTGCTGGCCTTCCTTCTTCACTGTCCCGGTCTTCAGGTCCAGGATGCGGCCTGAGGGAGAGAAGCACAGTAGTGTGTGAGATTAGAGCTGGGGAGGAAGGGACAGTTCTCCACGGCTCTGCCACGCCAGGACAAGCTGGGCATGGCTGAACAGACTATTTTCTCGGCATCCCCAGTGTTCTTTGGCAGAGTCTCACAGAGACATGGAATCCATACCGTCCACAGGGTCTTGTTTTCTTCAGTGCCATCTCTACTTGTCAGCTGTATTACTGGATTCCTGAGCCTCAAGTCACTCCAGTCTGGCCACCTCCTCCCCAACCCCATGACAACAGCCTTTGCCAAGGTGACCGACAACTTCTCCAAGGCTGAATCCAAAACACATCTTTCCTTTATTTGATCTGGCTGCTTTGCTGAACTTTGCAAACAATACATGGATCTCTTTTAAAAACCCTACCAAGCCAGGCCTGGGAGCACTCCCCTGTAATGCCAGTGGTCAGAAGGCAGCGGCAGGTGGACCTTGGAATGTTCAAGGTCAGCCTGGTTTATATAATGAGTTCCAGGCAAGTTAGGGATGCACAGGGAGATTATGTCTTAAATAAACAAGCAGCGCCCCCCTCCCGACCTGGGCGTCTCATGACTTCCTGGCACCTCTGCTCTTGCCCTGTGAGTCCTTTCTCCCTCTAGGGGCTCCATCTCCTCCATCTTTTCTTGTCATTGTATACATACACTCCTGTGCAGTTTTATTCATGCCAAAGTCTTAGAGGTCACCTCTGGATGCCCGTGACCTAGTGTCTTCTCCCATAGCAGCCATTTCAAGTCCTTTGCTGGTGGAGCTGTATCACCAGCAGTTAACTATGCAGCTCCAGGGCAGCTTCACTAGCTCCTTCCAAAACAGGCTCCCAACATCAGCATGAGTGCCACCAGAAACTCCAATCTAAGCCAGAGAGCTAGACAGTGTCTCTGTCCTTCTCTCTCCCTGTCTTCTGTCCTCCTTGTGCACGCAGCCTGTCTTCTGCCTCCCTGGCCTCACTTACCCATCTTACTCTCACTTTAAGGGAAGAAATATTTCAGAATCTCCATGTACATCTCTGACACCAGTGAGATTTTGTTCTATCCCTTGATCCCTTCCCATTCAGGCATTTCCAATGTCTCCATTCCCTGCTGTCTAGAGCCTCCAGGTATAAACAACGTCACACCTCTTTAACGACAGAGAAGAGAGCAAATGACCCAGAAGATCCTAGCTTCTCTCTTCATCTACAGGCAGATTGCTCTATCCACACTCACGGTCTGTGATTTGGCCTCCTCCCAGTAGTGGACCCCTGCAACCTGCGTTTACCCTACAGCTCCCTGGATACCACCCAGTCCAGGCCACAGGAAAATCTCCATGCCAATTGTAAAATATATGCCTTGGCCCGTTTCCTCTTTGTCCCTCTCTTCAACACGACCCTGATAATATTCTTGCCCAGGAACACCAAGACTTCCAACTAGCTCCTTATTTGCAGGGGTAAGGCTCCCCTTCCTCAGTCTTTACCCTCTGTTGGTGCTGGGCTTTGGACCTCCTCTTTTCCATTTCCCTTGAGAGATCTTTGGTGATACTTGTTCTACTACCTCGTACAGACTGATGACATCATGACACCCATCTCCAAAGGTCAAAGACACTCCCTTTTAACCAAAACTCTCCAGAAGCCCTGAGTCTCCTCTCTTAAACTGGGCTCAGCTTTGGGCTTCCCTTTCTGGCATGAAGGGTACAGTTTTGGAAGGACTCCTTAAGGTAAACCAATGTTATAAGTTTGCACGAGTGACCTCAAAGGTCCATGTCTTAAACATTTGGTCCCCAAAATGGCATTATTGAATATGGTGAACCTTTAAAGTGGGGCCTAGTAGATGGTCCTTAGGTCACCGAGGGTGTGCTCCTGATGATTGTGGGGCCATGGGCTCTTCTTCCTTATGTGACCTAGCTTGTGAGCTAGGCAGGTATGCTTTGAAGCACACCCTCCCCCCACCTCCCATTGTCATTTCACACCCCACCATAGGCCCAAACTGCCATTCCCTGACTGGAACCTCCAAAGCCATGAGCCAAAACAAACATTTTATCTTTAATAATTATGCCAGGCATTTTATCATAGTAGTGGGAAGCTGAGTAACACTACTGGGCAAAATCTCCACCCTCAGTATCTGGCCTCCATTGATATCATCACCGTGGCCTGCATTTAGCAAGAATTCTGCTGAGTGGTCTAGCAAGAATTCTCTTTACCCTAATGTTTATTCTTAGTAATTCCCCACCCAATTAGCTTCACCTGTTCTCTGGTTCTACCTTTCTGTTTTTCTCTGTTGGAGTCAGAGTTCAGTACTCTCTCTTCCCTCACTGCAGAACCCACTGTCATTGTTCTCGTTCCATGGCCCATCTTCCTCAGCACGTTGGGCAAACACCAGGCAGCCAGACCCCTCTTCGGTGCCTCAATGTGACCAGCTGTCTCTTAGGCACCACAGACATTTTAGCACTCACAGGTGCAAACAAATGTGTCTTCCCTCTGAAGCGGCCCTTTCTCCGTGGTCTTCACCCCTACCACTCAATTGCTCAAATCCTCCACTGAAGAGCATGAGAGACTGGAGAGGCAGCTCAGTGGGAAAGAATACTTGCTGTGCAAGCTGGAGAGCCCAAGTGCAGACCTCAGCACCCATGTAAAATAGCTGGGCGTGGCTATATATGTCTGTAACCCCAGGGGTACTGGGGGATGGAGACGGGACTGCCGGGGCTTGATGGCTGCCAGCCTAGATCAAGGTTCAGTGTGAGAGAAGTAAGGTGGAGTGACAGTGAACATGGGAGTCCGAAACGCAGCCATACCTTTTCTTGAAAATCTCTCATGCTCCCCACCAATGGTCTCCAACATTTACATCCCATACCCCAGTATGAAAGTATACAGCCTGGCCTCTGCTCACCTCATGACCCTCCTCAGCTCTGCCTGGGGCCTGGCTACTTGGTGGAGTTCATGGCTCCCCAGTGTGCTCCTGGCTACTCCCTTGGCCCCAAGCAGCGCCCCCTCTCCTTGACTGACCCCAAGCATTACATCATGACACCCGCTTGTTACCTCAGTGACCACAAGTAGTCACTCAGCACTGACAATTCACTGACCCAAGAACAGAGAAGGCCATTACTACGGGGTGGGAGAGAGACTATGGAGCCAAATAGAAAGCAATGGACTAGGATAGGAGAGAACAGACTTTCAAACAGAGATAAATGCAATGAAAGACACAGAATGAGAAAGTGGCCTGAGAGGCCCCTCCTTCAGGGTCAGGTAAATGAGTCCCTCTCACTAGAAAGAGAAGGGCGTTGAGAAATACCTTCCCCCAGTTTGGGCCTGGTGAGCTAAAGGAGGAAGGAGATGGAGGAAGGTAAGTATGTGCAACCCAGGCGGTCACCTCCCTGGACTGCACTCCTGAGGCATGCTGTGCTTTCCTGAGCTGGTTCTCTGGTACTGTATTGGGACCGTTCAGCAAACATCCCTCTGGACTGGGCCTGATCAGCTTGCTCTCCTCACCCCTGCAATGCTCTGGGACATGGTCACCTTCTCTGCAGATGTGGAGCACAGCTCTGTAGATGCATGCTCTAACCTGACACCATCTATACAGAATCACCATCTTATCCACAGCGGAGGGGCACCTCTAAGCAAGGTGTGCACTCAGACTTCAGCTCCCTCTGGAGGCGACACTGAACTTGAAGGCTGAGTGATCTTGCAGAGCAGAGCTGGAACTCTGCTGACTGTGCTCTCTGCTCCTCCGGTTTTGACACCTGTCTGTCTCATTCACAGACAGCATCTTTTACAGCCCCCTTTAGTGTAAACCATCACTTGCTTTATCATCAACCAAATGGCAAAAGGTTTCAGCTGCGAAGCAGGAGGCAGGCGGGTCTGTCAGATTCCAGAGTGCTCTGAAAATAAATCCCAGCTGTGAAGTTCGCTCATGGTGCAATGGGAGGAAATGAATAAACACATCTCCACGAGCTGCTGTGGGGACCCTGAGAGACAACTGCCCCCAACGTTTGTTTCTCCACGTGCTTCTTGGGTTTCCTTAGGCCCGGTGAGTCCCGACTCCAGGCTCCTCAGGAATGCAAGCACGCTTGACATGTCTTGTAGGTGTGTTCCTGAGAGGGATGTATGAACTGGATCTGACAACTGTAGCAGTGGAGATGTATGAAGGCAGGTGGCCATGCCTGGCACTGGGTCCTGAATCCCAGTGCCAGATGATACGAATGTATCTTTGCTCACAGGCCCTGGGGCTTGGGCTGGCTCATAATGGGACTTCAGAAGGAATGAACACGGAGCCCATGCTGATGTTTAACTCTTCTGACCCATGAAGCCTGGGGGCTGGCTAGTTTGGATGTCCCAGGCTAGTCCCAACAGCTACCTGGCAGCAGTCAGTCAAAGCCAGTGCTGACTTCTTCAGCATCCCTTCTCTACCTCCATCCTCCTCCTCGTGGACAGGATGACTTGTTTTCTTGAAGTTCTGGGCACTGAACCCAGAGCCTTCCTCATGTTAGGCAAGCACTCTCCTAGCCCAAGGTGGGAGGACTTGTTCTCTCACACCTGTGTCTCTGGCTCATCCCACCTCTCGCCTTCTATCCTGTTCTCCTTGGATGGACCCCCTAGTCATCTCTGTTTTCCTCAAGCTTGGTCCATGCCCCCTTCTCTCCTTCCCATAGGGTCTCTTTGTGCCCTCTAAATGCCCGCCCCCTGGAAACAAGCTGCCCTGTGAACAGTCAGCCCTTCCCAGAGATTCCCTCAGCCAAGGCCTCAGTAAGAACCAGGCTGACCTCTTGCTGTCCGAGCAGCATTCCCCCGGGATGGAACGCTCTTGCTTACGCACATGCAGACTCCCTTTCTTCCTCAGAACTCTGCCGATTCTCTTCCTGCATTTGCTGTGCCTCCCTGCCACCCCTCTGTTACTTCAGTTTTCCAGAAACAGTTACCCTTCCTCCACTTAAAACGGTTTTTGTTTGTTTGTTTTGGAGATGCTGGGGCCAGAGTTCAGGACTTTGCACAGACTCAGCAAGCATTCTGCTCCTGAGCCGTATCTCAAACCATTCCTCTTTTACTTTAGATCTGGCAAATCACTCTCTTTCTCCTCACTTCAAGACCTGCCATCACGCCCTGGGGTCCCAGAGTCCATGTCCTAACACCCCCACTCAGTACTCAGTCTCCTACACCCGGAGTCTTCTGGTCTCCTCCAGGCTCCTCCCTTGTCGTCACACCCCTTGTTTCTCACGTGGAATCTGATCTCAGTAGCATCACTGCGTCACAGCTTTCCAACCTGCTATCACTCTCAGTCTGGTTTGCCCGTGCTATGGTTTGAATATGACAAGTGCTCCACAGCTTTTGTGTTTGAACACTTGCTCCCCAGCTGACAGTGCTGTCTGGGAATGTTCCGAAGTCTTTGTGACATGGGGCCTAGGCCACTGGAGGCCAGTCTTGAGGGTTATAGCCAGGCCTGCTGCAGGTCTGACTCTGTTTGCTGGTCTGGCCATTATGTAAGAAGTTCGGCCATATGCTTCTATCACCATGATTTTCCCTCTATGAGGGACTCAAACTGTGAACTAACATAAGCCCGTCCTCTCCGAAGCTGCTTCTGTTAAACACTTTTGTCCCAGAGATGAGTCAAGTGACTAATACATGCCGTTTCCCTGTTCTCTGAACTCTGTGAGCATCTAGTCCTGCGGGCATCCATTCCCTAGTACAAACAGGAGGTGCGTCTCTGTGGCCCTGGCACCCAGTCAGCTAAGCCAGGAGGCCTCAAGTCACGCGACAGCTGCCTTTACCACAGGAGCCCCGGGCACTTTCCAATACATCTGGAAATAGATCTCTTCCTGGACCTGTTATACAGAGAGCTGGCAGTGAGTGAGAACAGTGAAGCGTGATATTTCAAAAGGAACGAGGAAGAAGGGTCCAAGACAGAGCTGCTCCACATGGCAGGTATGGGAGTTTGAACAGGTCACTTACTTTCTCCGAGTCTCAGTTTCTTGGGCTGGAAAATAGGGTCACATATCCCTACCTTAAAGGGTTTTATGAAGATCTGATTTATGCAAGGGGTCCACTGGGGGCTAGAGTGCAGTGTTGGCAGGTTCTAGGGAACAATTTGTGAGCCCAGAGAGGACAGACTAATGGACTAGAAAGCCACAATAGGGTTCATCTCCCAAGGCCTCTGGTGTGGTCCAGCCCCTGCCCCTGGCTTCTCTGGGAAACAGGACATCAAGCCAGTCTCAGAATAGGAAGAACTTGGCCTCAGGCTCAGAGCTATATGAACTTAGTCTAGGATTTTTCTCCTGAGATGCTTTTCTGTTCTGTAAGTAACACGATCACTGTAGAAAAATTCCACCACCCACCCACACCCATACCCATATATACATACACCCATCAAGTAAAATCCCAGACAATTTTCTACAGAGAAAAACACACACTTTTTTTTAATGTAGGCGTACTTACTGTCAATCTTTTTCTCTACATACTTGCTCTTTATTTTAATTAGCTGAGGTCTCGTGGGTACATTTTCCCACTTCATGTCACTTAGCATAAACTAATAAAGGTTTTTTATAACAAATCTCATTTTCATGGTTTTATAATATTATTTTGCATGGAGAATTTACTATTGAACCTTTAAGTTATTCCCAAGTTTTCCATATGGTAAGGCTGCTGTGGTGAACATCTATATGCACGTGCAAGTTTTCATGTTGGTCCACATGCATGCACACACACACACACACATGTATGTGTGTTTGTGTATATGTACATGTGTGAATGTATTTGTAAGTGTGTACATGTGTGCATATGCACATGTTTGCATAGCTGTGTGTATATCTGTATGTGTTCATGTGTGTATATGTAGGGTGTTTGTATCTGTGTGTGTATACACATATGTGTATATGTGTGCATGTGCCTATATGCATATGTGTGTATGCTTGTATATATATGTACACATGTGTTATATGTGTATATGTATATTTGTGTCTACACATGTGGATACGTGTTTGTATATAGGTAATATATATATATATGTACAAATGTACATATTCCTATGTATATGTTTCAGCTTAGGATGAGTTCTCCACCATGCAATCACTGCATCACTAGACTAACCTTACAACTCTTCATCCCAAACCTCCAAAGATCATGGTGAGCTTCATTCTCAACACTTCAGTGTTTAGTTAGGGTTTTATTGATGCGAAGAGACGCCATGACCACAGCAACTCTTATAAAGGAAAACATTTAATTGGGACTGGCTTACAGTTTAGAAGTTAAGTCCATTATCGTTATGGTAGGAAGCATGGAGGCATGCAGGCAGACATGGTGCTGGATCAGTAGCTGAGAATTCTACATCCAGATCCTCAGGCAACAGGAAGAGAAAGTGACACTGGACCTGGCTTGAGCATTTGAAACCCCAAAGCCCACCCCCAGTGACACACTTCCTCCAACAAAGGCCACACCCCCTAATAGTGCTATTCCCTGTGAACCTATGTGGTCATTTTCACTCAAACTACCACACCCAGGAAATGGGGATAAAAATGACACTCATCTACCTTAATGTTTTGAACTATAATTTTTCTCAGATAGTTAAAAAGCAGGAAATGCTTGAGAACTGGGGTCAGCTGAAATCTGGCCCACCATCTGCTTTTGTAAATAAAGTTTTAATGAAAAACAGTCCTGTCCACTCATTTGTTTCTGATCCATGGCTACATCCAAACTACAATGACCAAGTTGAGTGATTATGGCAGAGACTACATAGTCCACAAAGATATCCATCACCTGACCCTGTACTGAGAGACATTTTAAAGACTCTAGGGCAGAATGTCTTTTTCTGTGAGCATATGCCCCTTCCATAATGCTTTTCGTAAGCCGGCTTTTAAGTTTTATTTTTCTTAGTGGTGACTTTTTGAAAAAGAAGAATCAGAGGTTTGTCTTGGATAGGATTACAAAAGAAGACTCTGTGCACATAAAAATGCTCCCCAGGCTACAAGAAAAATACAAATATAAATTAGAAATATTTCATCAAAAGAACCTTGAGAAAACCAGAAACATCTTATCTTGGTTTTAAAAGGAAAACCAAGATAGCAAGGGAGAAAAACACGAAAAAAAATATTTAGTGACAAAAACAAAGTCATAACTCCCCCCCCAACATAACAATATTTGATGTGGTTCCAAAAAACGTGTGGCCCCATGAAATGGGGACCCAGGGGTTGAAGATGCTTTCATTGGTGTTTCAGTGACAACATGTTCCCTTTCTCAGAAGGTTGACCCCCACCATCCCAGCAGCTGTACACACAGGAAAAAACACCCTGACCCAGCACAGGAACCCAAGCAGTGTGTGCAATTAGCCCGGGAGAGCACAGGGAACAGGCCCTCTACCCCTAAAGGTGTGTTTTAACCTACTGGGTTGCTACAACCAAATGCCTGTCTTAGGGTAATTTGTAAGCAGTTGACTATTGTTCACAGTTCTGGAGCCTGAGAAATTCAAGAGCAGGGCAGTGGCAGATTTGGTGTCTGATGAAGGCCTGTTCTCCATAGATACCATCTTACCAGTGCATCTTTGTGAGGAGAAAGAACTTCCACGAATCTTTCTCATCAGAGCATTGGGGTCCGAACCTCAAATATCCCCCACAGGCCCATGTTTTGAATGCTTATTCTGAAACTGACCCCGTTGGGGGTAGGATCTAGAACCTCTAGGACACAGGGCTTCACTGGGGGGAAGTGGGCCACTAGGGGTGGGCCTTGAAAGTGGTACCCAGTCCCTGGTCCTGCCTGGCTTTGTTGTCTATCTATGGTGAGATTAAGCAGCTGTCGCTGGCACACAGTCCTGATGCCACTGGTAGCCAGCTAATGGACCAGGCTATCATGGGCTAAACTTTCTGAAATTCTAAGACAAAGTGAACATTTCTTTAAGTTGTTTCTGCTGGGTATTCTGATCCCAGCAACACGAAATAGCTGACAGTTACTAACCCCATCAGGCCCTCGTGGGGTAGTCACCACTTGCAGACCCTGTCTCAAGGCTCACAGTGAGGGTCCATTTCAACACAGGAATTCAGATCACAGCAGGTGGGGACAATTTCCTCATACTTCATAATGTATGGCAGATGATATTCAGGGTAATGGTCAATCCGTTCTCCAGTTCTAGTCAAGCCAGTTTCTCTCCAAAGCAAAGGAAGAGAGCACGGATGGGCAGCAGAGCTGTGTGGAGACATTGCTATTCTATCTACCCGGTACTTCCTACTGCAAAGCTTTTTTTTTTTAGGATGGTGCTCAGGCTCAGTTCCATTTATTATGAATATGGAACAAGGAGCTGCCATCTTCTTCCAAGAGCTCACCACTGATAGGAATTCTAACCATGCCCCCGTGACAGGGTATGCCCTGGCGAGACACCTAGTCATTTCCGCCTAGTCATTTCCAGGCCTTATGTCCTACATAATCTATGTGCTATGTGGTCATGTAATTTGCACGTAGCATGATCACGTGATCTATGCACATGTGTGGAGTAGCCACGTGGGCCCATGTGCGCATGCGCGGGGTTAGTCCATAAATGGCGGGTCCCACGTAGTCCTCGCTCTCTCTGCACATGTCTTTTCAGCAGGCCTGACCACACTCTCTTCAGTCCCTCCCTTCTCCTAATAAAACTCTTATAGTGGGTTCTGTTGTGCCTCATGACTTCTCCTCGCAGGGTAAAACCGCCACATAAAACCAACAACCACCCTGACCACAGAAACTGGTTGAGGGCTAAGCACCTGATGGAAGATGGTCTCTCTTCTGTCACCACCTAAGCACCTCGCCCACCTTCTGTCACAGCAATTGGATCTAAGACTGCTATTCTAAGCAGGCCAGAGTCCTCCTCAGACAAAATGTAAGCTTTACCACCATTCCATCTCATTTCCTTTTGGGGTCTGAGCATGACTCTTCCAGCAGCAATGCCTCATGGGAAAACTGGGTTTATAACGTCAGAAGAGAAGTGAAAACACAGAACCTGGTGGTGTTCGTGTCTTAGAGCCAACGAATTACCCCTCCCCGCTTTGTGTGCAAATCACAAGTTCAATTTTAGTTTTCTCCATTTTTCGGTCCAACAGTCAAGATTAATAGGAGGCTCTTCAGCTGTGGTGGTTTGAATGAGAATGCTCCATAGGCTCTTATATTTGCATGCTTAGTCCCCAGTTGATGAACTGTTCGGAAGGATTAGGAGGTGTGTCCTTGTTGGAGGAGGTGTGCCACTTGGGGTGGGCTTTGAAGTTTAAAAAGCCCATGTCAGGCCCAGTGTGGTGGTTTGAATGAAAATGGCCCCCACAGGCTCATAGTGAGAGGCACTCTTAGAAGATGTGGCCTTGTTGGGGGAAGTGTGTCACTGGGGGTTGGCTTTGAGGTTTCGAATGCTCAAGTCAGGCCCAGTGTCATTTCCTCTTCCTTGCTGCCTGAGGATCTGGATGTAGAACTCTAATGGACCTCTCCAGCATCATGTCTGCTTGTGTGCCTCCATGATTCCTGCTATTATGATAATGGAATAAACCTCGGGACTGCAAGCCACCCCAGTTCAATGTTCTCCTTTATAAGGGTTGCTGTGGTGATGGTGTCTCTTTACAGCAATAGAAACCCGAAGACAACCAGTATCTGTCTATCTGTCTGTCTCCCTGTCTCCCTACTGTCTATGGACTGGGATGCAGAGCTTTTAACTACTCTTTCAGCACCACGCCTGTCTGCTTCCTGCCAAGATGATAATGGACTAACCCTCTGAAACTATAAGCAAGTCCCCAATTAGTTGCCTAGGTCATGGTGTCTCTTCACAGCAGTAGAACATGGATTAAATCAGTGGCCTTTAACAGAAAAGAACTAGAGAATTAACCACACAGTGTATACAAGGGCAAATATCACACAATAAATGTCTGCACATGTAATTTTGTGTGAACTGTATAATAAACTTAGGAGGTAGTTCAGAGTGCTCTACCCAGGATGAACAGTGTTCTAGTTATCTTCAACTGTCAAGATGACACAGCCTATAATCATCCCAAGGAGTCTCAATTGAAGGATTGGCCGGATCGGATTATCAATGAGCAATTGTCTTTCTTGATTGGGGATAGATGTGGGAGAGCCCAAATCCACTGTGTCCATCACCATCCCTAGGCGGGTGGACTTGAACTATATGAGAAAGCTAGTTGAGCATGAGCCAGAGAGAGAGCTGGGGAGTGACATTCCTCCAGCAGTTTTAGCAGCCTACAAAAGCTAAGCTCCTGACTTCTCAACAACCACGAGTCACCAGAGGCCCCTCGCAGGACCTCAGGTTCCTGCCTGGAGTTCCTGTCCTGACTTCCCTCAGTGATGGGTTATAACCTGGGAACTGCAAGATGAAATAAACCCCTTTCTTCCCTAAGTTGACTTTGGTAAGAGTGTTTTCTCACAGCAACAGAAAGCGAACCAGAACAAGCATGGAGAGGAACATTTAGAAGTCAGCCTTAGAGGTAAAAAAAAAAAAAAAATACCTTACCACTCACATGCCAGAAACTGTTGGAGCACTGAGGTAAAGGAAAACAGATTAATTCTCTGTAGCTTACTATTGTGAATAAGGTATGGGCAGTGAGGTTCCCTGCTGCCTGTGCCCTAGACAGACATCCTCAACAATGTCCCCTCCTTGGTCATACCAATAGACTTTATTTTCCCATGAGGAAACTGAAGTCCAGATATATTTAACAACTCAAGAAAGATGGTTCCACAGCTGAGGAGTAGGGAGTTGGGCTATTAACCGCACAGTCCAACATAAGAGCTTGATGCCCCATAGCAGAAGATGAGAAAGTACGCATCAGACACAGCAGATGGGCACTGGGGGTGGGGTGGGGGAAAGGAAGTCAGCCATCTGCAGGGGACTGTGGCTAGACTGTGTCTGTTTCAGGATCAGAGACCTAGACAAGGGAAATCTGGCTTTGGTTTGGTTTGGCAATTCTTCCTGTGCATTTGTTTACTGCCTTTTGATTTTTCCTTTTGACTTAATAGAGTCCTTTGGACCATTCTAGTCTGTCTCAGCAGTTCTTAGGAGAGTGGGGTCAGGGAGGTAGAGGTGTACATGTCCATTTGGGTGGGGTTACAGAAAGAGCAGTGCTCTCAAAACCGGAAGTGGTCCAGGCACTCAAAACATGGTACTGTGAGCAACAGATAATCCACCCAGTCACCCTGTGCAAAGGAAGAATCCAAGTGAGAAAGGAGCCCCACCTCACAGATGATAAGCAGCTCAGGCAGCCTCTTGGCTCTCACTCAAGCCTGTCTGCTCGTAGACAGGGCTTCAGTTTATTTGTAGGGATAGAGGATAATGCTATAAAAGCTCCTAAAAACTAAGTATGCCATCAAGGCAGTACCTGCTCCTGGGAGGGAAAAGAATGCAGCTGGACTTGATCACTGAGGGTTCAAGTTCATGTGAGTTCAGTTCTGCAAAGGGGGTGGGGAGCGGCTAACACTCATGCACAGTTAGAAAGCTCCAGTCTTCCACAGAAACGTTTTCTGTGGCCCAGCTGAAGCTGTTGGCTGTACCTGCTATTCTTTTAGTCTGAACTCCTTGCAGGCCAGCACTAAGAACCCTGCACGCGCCACATTTAGAGGTTCAGTTTGCAGCAAACGCTTGGAGACGAACATGAAGCTGAAATCCTAAGAAGGGAGAAAGTCTTTCCTTTCTCCTCCTCTCTGAAATCCCTGCTCTGGAAGGAAGGCCTTTCTTTCTCGTGTCCTCACCAACACACCCAAGCGTATCAGCTCTCAAACACTTCTCTACTCTCAACCCACTCCAATGGGCTTCTCAGTGAGCATCTTAGAATGCCAAACCCAAGGTACAGACTGAGCTGAGATTGTGCCTGGAGAAGCATCCACTTCTATCCATTCAGTTTCTTGGCAGGATTTGGTTCTGTGCAGCTGTGGACTAAGATACTGGTTTCCTTACTGGCTGAGGTCATTCTGGAGCTACCCACAGATTCTATCTGCAGTACCCAGGTTGGAATTTGGGGGGCTTTTGCATGGCACAGAACAGTACTGCTGCTTGGGCGATGGCTTGCCTCCTTTCCTATATTAAAAACTTTGAGCACGGATAATCATTTGGGGAGCAGATCTGTATCCCTGGAACCAGGTACCTCATCACTGTAGGCTTCCAATAGCTCTGTCTGGAATCACACAGCCACACCTGGATGACAACTGAATCACACACAATTCCTTAGGTGCTCCTGCAGGTGTCCATTTGTCCTTGTGTTCAGTTTTCTAAGGAACTTTGGAAGATTTAAGACTCCAGCCTCCGAGGACAAGTCTCTACCCTGATCTTCCTTTCGGCAGCAGCAGTTCTAAGCAGCCTACAAAAGCTAAGCTCCTGACTTTCAACAACAACCATGAGGCACCAAACACAGGCCTCTCCTGGTACCTGAGCCACTGAGCCCCAGATGCAGCTCACCTAACCTGGCTCTGTGTGGTAATCCAGGCAGAGGCAAGATGGCAGTAGCCAGAGAATGACAGGTTGTGTATGGTATATCCCATGGGCCAGTTCAGAACTATTTTCCCACCGAACTCAACATGGTTAAAAAATCTGCAGTGGAATATGGCTTCCTGACCCAGAGGCAGTAGCTATGGACCAGCAGGTTCTACCATAGGCAGGAGATGTCACTCTAGTCAGCAGGGGAGACAGTGGTGCTGGAAGTGTGATGATTTCAGTCAGGAATGGACTAAAAAAACAGCCTCATTCCAATGCTAGGAATACCCCATAGGATAACAGGACTTCTTTTCTCAAAATAATATTGTCAGAAGAGAGTGCATGGAAGTTCATGAACCCCTAGCGGGGAGGTGAGGAGCACCTACCGGTGATGTTCCTCCTTCCAAAAGAAACCTGGAAATGTAAGCTACAGTGTCAGCACAGCGGCACAGTCTGGAAAGAAAGATGTTCCCATCTAACTGTGAACTCGCTCAGCTGGACCTGAGAAGAGCTGGGAGCAAAGTCTGTGCAGAGACAGCCTGGGGTCAGAGAGTGGAGACAGATCAGAAGTGGCAGGGTGGTGTCAAGAACGAGCACAGCATGGTGGAAGGAGCTCGGACTGCAAAGACGGTACTGGAAGAGGAGGAGGCCCCCCGAGGTGTGGGAAAACTGGGAGGGGGGTTTGAGAATGGGACAAAGAAGTCTTGCTGGGCCGGAGGCTGGAGGCACAGGAGCTGCAGATGGGTTGGAGTCGCCTAGGACAGTCCCAGGAAAGGGCTTGGTCTTCACTGACTAGATTTAAAAGCACACAGGAGACACACCTGTGGGCATATTTCCAGAGAGTTGTGACTGAAGGGGAAAGACACACCTTGAGTGTGGGTGTCACCATTCCAAGGGTGAGGATTCCAGACTGAGCAAAAGTGGCAGAAGGAGGAAGCCGACTACCCACCAGGCCTCACCCCTCCGCTCCCTGACTGTGGATCCAGGGTGACCAGCCACTTCCCACCTCCACACCTTCCTTCCACAAAGGACGTGTCCCTCCTTACACCAGGAGCCAAAATCGATCTTGCTTCCTTTAAGTTGCTCTATCGGGTATTTCCCCACAAAGCTGAGAAAATCAAGTATATAAGAAGTTATACAGGGAGGTGGTGGCACACACCTTTACTCCCAGCACTCAGGAGGCAGAGACAGAGGCAGGTCGATCTCTGAGTTCGAGGCCAGCCTGGTCTACAGAGTGAGTTCCAGGACAGTTAGGACTACATAGAGAAACCCTGTCTCAAAAAAAACAAAACCAAAATAATAATAATAATAATAATAATAATAATAATAAGTAGCAGTAGTAGTAGTTATGCTTACCTCCTTCTCTCTCCCCCACTCTCTCTCCCTCCCTCTCCCCTTCCTCTCTGTCCCTCTCTTCCACACTGAGGCATGTGCTTCTGAGAACCCCATTCACACTTCATATTGTTGACAATAGATAGTCAGTGTGCCTTTCTAAGGCCAGAGCAAAATGACCAAAGTAAAACCTTTGCTTCCTCCGAACATCCTGAGAAAATTAATGAGATTTGCTCTTTAACATATACTGATAAGGTATATTTTAGAAGCAAAACTTTGTAACTTGAGCATTCACATCCAATACTAGCCATATCTAACACCTGGGGAGCAAGCACACTCTATTTGGAGACTTGAGTGTCCTGACCAGTGGGAAAGCACCAATCTATAGGAAATGTCCGCGGGGGAGAAGGGATGACTGGTAGCCATGGTCCCATCCACTCAACAGAGCAATGCACCTTCACGGTTTGGTTCACAGGTGAAACTGTCCAAGCTAGGAGCAGGTTGTGGGGAACCACGCCCCCATCCCTCTCTTGCTTTTCTGACTATGGAATGTGGTTCCGGGCTTTCCTTTAGATTCCAGTCTGTAACAGTGGGGTGACAAAAAATGAAGCTCGGGTGAAGCTGATGGGGACTGGCAAACAGCCCCTGATGGGCCCCTGTCCCACTGACACTCAGAAGGAGCTTCCTGCCAAGCCTTCTGGTTTGTATTGTTGGCCCTGGGTTCCCTGCCCTCCATCTGGGGAAGGCGCTAATGAGGTGTTAATTAGCAAGGGGCAGGCAGTAGATGGCAAAATAGGGCTGTGGCGGTCTGCAGGGAGCATCAGAGAGCCATCATCTCCTAAGCAAAGAACAGACTATGGCTGGGGGACATCTCTCCCAAGGGGCAGAGAGCATCAAGGGAACAGACCATGCCACCTCTACCACCTCAGCAACTGGGCCCCTCAACTCTCAGCACAGCCCCCGTAACTCTTCCCTGCATTTGAATTCCAATCATAATATGGAATTACAGGGGCGCCTCCTGCTGCAGCCTGCCGCTCTGCTATTCATTAGGAAATCATCACTCACAGCCCCCCACGGCTGGCACCTCTGCTATTTAATCGGCAGACAAGAGTACAAATCCCTCATCCTGTTTAGAGTATGTTGGAGTGTGAGTTAGAGAAATAAATTCCTCTTTGGGGATCATGCTACAAAAATGCCAGAAATGTGAGCCTGAGGGTTTTCATTTCAAGGGTAAATGATTGTCCATCCAGGGCTGAAGACAGTCAGGCTGATGGACAGCAGGAGGCCAGACTGCCGCAGCCCTGGAAAAGGCAACTTCAGGTCTGGATTCCTTTCCTTCACGAATTGCTAATGAAGTGATTAAAAATACCATAATACCAGGAAAACCTAGACCCAGGAAGAACAGGTAATTAGATCAGACAGACACTGAAAAATTTCTGCAAAAACAACAATAACAAAAACAGCACATCTGAGGTGGGGTGGGTACAGAAATGAGCAGCAATGGAGTTTGACAAATATACTTGGCAATGTCTCTGTGTCCATGCATTTCACCTTCGCAGATTCCACCCATCATGGATCAAAAATGCTCTAAGAAATACATCTGCACTGATGACGGACACACCTTATGTTCCCCACCATTACCCCTGAACAACACAGCACAGTGACTGTTTACAGACTACGTCCATCACTAGAACAAACAGGCTGGAGTCCATCAACTTATAAGAAGATGACGTTATTCAAGGTCATCGTTTTGGAGTTTCTGGTTTCCATCACCAGTTGGTCACACTGCATTTGGTCCTGTGGTGAGGTAGCCCCTCATAACAGGAGTGCACGTTGAAGAAACCCATTCACTTGGTAGCTAAGAAGAGAAAGAGAGGACCTTCTTTCCATGATCCTCTGATCTTGAGTATGTCCTTCAGGATCTGAAGACTTCCCACTAGGCCTCAAGTCTTAAAGGTTCTACCAGTTCAACAGTGCAGCAGCGTAATCACATTTGAGGGACATTTATAACCCGAACTCATATAGCATTTACAATGTATTGGATTTACTAAGCCATCTAGAGGTGATGTAAAGTCCATAGGAGGAGGTGTGCAGGACCACAGACTTCTGTGTGGGGCATTTGAGCATCTCCACCATGATCCCAAATTTGACTTCAGGGGCCCACAGGTGACTGTATGGAGGAACTCTATGCCAAGGAAGGAAGTAAAGAAGTCTAGCAGAAGTGTCCATTCTCCAAGCAGGAGATGGAGAGCAGAGGCCTAGTGGTCCAGAGCTCAGGGCAGAGGGGCCAGCTGATCTGCCAAGGTGAGGAGGCTCCAGTGGATAAGGAGCCTGTTCCCTGCAAGTGGCCGGGACCAAAGTAAACATCTGCCTGTTACTGAAGCCTCTAGACACCTGTTCCCAGATTTAAAAAAGTCAATCTTGTTAAATATTAGAAACTTGCGTTGAATGAAAAGGGGAGGAGGGAAGATTCAGTAGAGGAGAGAAAGGAGATGATGGGTGTGTGTGTGTAAGGAAGTGGATTCACTCTCCCTCCCGAGGCCATCAAATTCCACCAAACAACAGCTCTCAAGTATTGGTGAGCCATAAGTGGCAGAGACCCCTGAGCAACTTGGAAAAAGCCAAAGACCAACTCTCCCAACTTCAGCCATCAAGGATAAATAGAAGGCAGAGGTTCTGAGACAGACTGCTACACACATGCGACTGATGTGCAAAGGTGGTCCAGGGAAGGAGGATGGGCCACAGCCATGGGGCTGCAACACCTGGACAGCACATGCCGAAGAACAGCCTGTTTAAAGTCTGCCTGGAGGATGGAAGGGAAAATATTTCTGGAGTCACCTTGCATAGCACCTCTAATGGTACATAAATATTAGTTCTTATTCTTAGATTTCAAAACCACATTTCCTTCCCAGCAACCGGAAGTCTTTATCTATAAAAAAAACGCAGACTGTGCTAATATCCTTCTAGCGACTGCTTCCTGCCCTATGAGTAAATCTTAAATGCAAAATGGTTCTCTGGGACCAGCACTAGTTGGCCTTTCTCCTTGTCACACCCACGGCAGCCTTCCCTCCTCAGACTCGCTCACTCCACAGCCTGACCCTGTAAACTGAATCTCCAGTCAAACACAGACTCAGCTCTTACTGAGTCATTTCCCCAATCTACATCCTCCAGCACAGGACTTAGGGCACTGTTCCTATCTCAGCACCCCGCTCCGTCCTCTGAGGACACAGAGCCTTTCCATTCTGGCTTACCACGTGGCCATCTGTCCCTTTCCTAGCCACACTGAGAGTTCTACTGTGGATGGTGACCATGTCTGTTTCATGTCCGGCTGCCGCTTCCATTCTCATCAGAGACATGTGGTTAATAATTTGTGGAATAAAAGACACTTGGTGGCCTACCAGAAAGAGGCCCTCCTCACTCATGAAAAGTGGGGACTAAGTCTCGGGGACTAGACTCACTCATAAGCCAAGATGTTGCCAGTCCTGAGAGGAGTGGGGACTAGAGAGCCCCATTACCTCAGTTCCAGTCTTAGCATACCTGACACATACTTTGTCAGATAATCCTGGGCAACCCTCAGCTGCTCAGGTGGTCCAGTCACCTCGAGACTTGCCACCTTCGCCATGGGGCTCTCTTTCTTTGAAGGACGCTTCCGATGTCCCACAGAGGCTCCCCTAGGCCTCTTGTCCCATGAGGAAGGAGTATCCCTCCCCAACTTGTTACAGGCTTCCCTGAATTTTCTTCACGGAATTGTCCTAGAAACCACTTGGCCTGAAGCCTCCCCTCCCAAAGCCTGCAGCCAGTGATTGCTTAGGACAGGGTGGCCAAAGACTACTTTCTTGCTCCAGATTGTTGTGGAATATTATTTTAACTAGGCAAAGATGTGTTACATTTGTTGATGCTGCAGAATATGACTTTAACGGTGTAAAGGTGTGCTACTTTTGTTTATGCTGCATTTGTTTAATTATGTAAAGCTGTGTTGCATTTGTAGATAAAGAGAAACAGGTTAATTTAAGTTTAAAGAGCTAGCCAGAAACGAGCCTAAGCTAGGCAGAGCATTTATAACTAGTAAGAAGTCTCTGTGTCATGATTTGGGAGCTGGTTGGTGGCCCCAAAGAAAAAGCCTGGTATGTCAAATGGGACAAATTATGTGCAATTTATACTGCTGAGTCCCATTCCTACAGACCAGAACTCTCCTGAAGACCTTTCCCTTTCTCCCCCAACACTTAGTGTTCACATAACTGTGTAAATAAACGTCCATCCAGCCGGGCGGTGGTGGCGCACTCCTTTAATCCCAGCACTCGGGAGGCAGAGGCAGGCGGATCTCTGTGAATTCGAGGCCAGCCTGGTCTACCAAGTGAGTTCCAGGAGAGGCGCAAAGCTACACAGAGAAACCCTGTCTCGAAAAGAACAAAAAACAAACAAACAAACAAACAAAAATCCATCCAGCTTGTGTGTCTAGGGAACTCCACCAAATACCAAGGAACTAGGTACCAAAGTTAGGGGAAAAAGGTGGTGGCTGAGATGTGGCAGGCCATGGCCTGAGCACCCTCCTCACATCACACTGAGGAGAAAATAGAGGCTTGGGGAGAATCCTAACCTTGGCCAAGGTCACCCAGCAAGCAAGGGTGAAACCCAGATTCTTAGAACAGAATCTGTCTCTGTAGCCATTACCTCGCCGATGGTCTGCAAGTCTAGATATCCAGCTCTCCCAACCAATATCATCTGTGCGGCTTGAGGCAGTGGTAGAGTCATGGGCTGCAGTACTCAGTATCCTGAGTACAAGCCTACTGTTCTCAAGTGGAAAGGGGTCTCTCCTGAGGTCGCTGGCTTTGCTGCTACCTACATTCAAAGCCAAGTGGCCATAGCACAAGCAAGTCACAGAGGGAGAGCTATGAATGACAGGTGGGGTCGGCCCCCACAACCTCAGTGTGTAGCGCTCTCGTGATTCTCAGTCCTCAGAACATGTGCACTGGGTCAAGGTTAAAGAACGACATTGTAAATAGCTCACTGGGGAGTAATTTGTGTCATCACTCGAAGGAGAAAACGGCAAGCCATCCATGCATCTTTCCATTGGACCAAAGCCTAAGCACGCAACTGGCAGAGGAGGCTTCTCGTCCGGGTGTAAGCAAAGAATTTACAAAAATAAAGGGAAAACTGGATGCAGATGCTTTCTTCAATTAGCACCCACCAAAAAGGCAGTGAAGAGGAAGGACAGAGCTTAGGCATGAATTTCCATTCAACCGTTTGCCACTTCTGGGGGAGATGTGTGTCATTCTTTGGTGAAGCTGGAGGAAACTATTTTAATTTTCTCAAGCACGCTGGGGTTTTGCAATCAAGCTATTTTTAACCGAAGGCTTTACAAAGTCTGACCATCACGTGAGGTTTTTACCGAGATCTAAATCATAGCACCAGGAAGCAATGATTCAGTGTCTCTTAAAACGTTCCAAACAACTCAAAATAATTATATCTTCCTAAAAACAATACTATTCCTGGGCTATTTTTGTCATAGTTCTTTTTTTATTTTTTTTAGAAGGGGTTTGGAGGGGTCTTCTGTGGACTCACTGCTTGAGTACCAAGGTTAGGACGAAAGATACTTGATGAAGGAACGGAGACTGGCAGAGGGTTTAAAGTGCGGATGCTGTGCCTTCACCATCATCTTTAACACTCTGTTGGCCGAGTGAAGTCCAAAGTAGCTCTTCATCTCTCTGATGTTTTCTCTCCTAGGCATAGGGCAGACTAGACTATACTTTATTTGTGGTCTCTTTCCTCTTACTCTTTTCTTGCTGTTGCTCCCAGAGATCGTTTCAGGATGTGGGAGTTCTCAGCCTCTGGTTCCTATTGGAACCACCGATTTGCTTTTGAAAATACAGATTATGGAACTGGAGAGATGGCTAAGAGGTTCAGAATACTTGTGGCTCTTGCAGAGGACCTGGGCTCAGATCCCAGCAATCACGGGGTGGCTCACATCAGTCTATAACTACAGTTTCGGGGGGATCTAAGTCCCTCTTCTGTCCCCATAGGCACCAGGTGTGCATGTGTCTGGATGTGCTTCTGCCAGTGCAGACAGAGCAATGTGGCAGGTCTGATCCAGGGCAGAGGGGAGCTGGCTGGACTCATGTATCAGGTGGTGAACTGAGTCAGAACAAAGGAAGGCAGATGAAGAGAGACAGAAGCCCAGGCTTAGAACCCAGGCAGATATGAAACATGGGCAAGAATCACAGGAAGGTATGCTGGCTGCTTGGCTCTGATGGTCTGAATTCCAACCCCAGCAGATCTGAGTAGTGGAGGCAGGAATACACTGCTCTTTATCCCACCT
>CABHPQ010150945.1:0-22537 GCA_902168405.1 Peromyscus aztecus | reverse complement strand
CCACCTAGGGAAGACTTAAACCCACTTCAGTTAAGTAGTTGGACTGGAAAGCAATGAAGAGGGATCAAGTGAGAACCAGTAGAGGAATTGGGCAACATGGCTCAACCTATACCACGTTCCCAGTGGAATGGGCACCATGCCAAGATGTTGAGGCAAGTAGAGTCACATGCCACCCCCAGGACTGCAAGACCCATCCTTGTGATTTCAATATTATTGACTCATAAGGCAGGGTGGGCCATATCTATAACATTAACAGTCCTGAATATGCTTAGTTCCGAGCAGGTCACATTGCAGCAGTCGATCTAGGCAAAGAAGCTAGGTGAATCCAGGGGACCATCATTAACCACAAACACACCACAGGAAGGGATAAGCTGTGTGACTGGATTCAATAAGAGCTCAGGGACATTGAGGGGGGATTTCCAACTCCATCTATGGCCAAACTTCCTTCTGGTAGAAACTATTTATCGGTGAACACACAGGGCAGCTCAAAGTTGACAAAGGTCATCCTCCTTGGTTACAGAAAGAACTAGAGCCATTGTGTCAACTCTTCTGATTGTTTGTTTGTGTTTGTTTTTGCTTTTTGAGATAAGGTCTCTCTGTGTAGCCCTATCTGTCCTGGAATTTGCTCTTTAGACAGGCTGGCCTCAAACTCAGATCCACCTGTCTCTCTTTGATTGGTTTGTATGCCTACAGTTCTCTTGGATATAACCACTTCCTTCTGTCTCCACTTTGTTACCTGGACTTAATTTAATGCTGTACTCTCCAAAATTCACATCCTTGTAGAATTTTGTACCTTCTTTGAAAATAAGGTCTTTTTAGATATAATGAAGTCACACTGGGTTAAGGTGGGTGTTAGTCCAACGTAACTGGTGTCCCGATTTGAGGTGAACTTAGACACGGAGACACCAAGTAATGAAGGAGGCACAGATCAAGAGGCATCTACCAGGATAGGCAGGAGGGAGGCTTAGATCAGATTTTCACCCAGAACCCACAGAAGGAACCAATTCAATTTCACACTAGGTTTCCAGAATTCTGGTTTCTGAACTGTGACAAAAGAAGTCCTGTTGTTTAAGCTGTCCCAGATTATGGTCACTATAGCAGTCAGAGGAAAACATCACCACCTAGCCCCAGCCTGCATCATCTCTCTTACCTGGATAACTTCCATACCTGCATGAGCTGAATCTTTCCATATCCTGAAGCACTTCCCTGCCATATCTTCCTGAGATGAAACCTCTGTATCCTCCTGAGATGAACTCTGCCTCCCACACACAGCCAGACTATCTTCCCACACCCATCCTCCATTCTAGGGCCACAGTGAGCTTCTCACATACAACAGGGACACAGGATCCCTTTGGCTGGAAACCCTTGGACTCTAAGACTCTGGGGAAAAGCACCACCTCCTCTCCATTGACAACCTTACCTGGTTCACCCTTGGCTTCCTTGCCAGGTCTTACAAAGTAGCACTCACCCCTGCAGCCTTCTCCAATCCAACTAGATAGGCCCAATTAACATTATTGGCTTTCATTGCCCTTAAGGACTTTACCCTATGTCCCACCACGTTACATGTAGTAAACATGACTCTTTATCTGGGACCTAAACTGTAAAGTCCACAAGAGCTTGGCTATTTTGGTGTAATTCATTACCATATCCCCAACACTTAGTGTAGTATCTTGATAAAGTTGATGCTTGGTGAGCTTATGTTTGATGGATGACTAAATGAAGTCCAGTTTTTTTCCCTGTCCTCCTTACAAGCCTGTGCTGACAAGACACTTTCAGGGGACAAGAAAAGAAATTAACCAGGGCCAGCAGGAACGTTTGGAAGGCCAGCCATCTATATTAGTGGTTCAGTGACATTCTCAATGATTCAGAAATGAATATAATGCCTATTTCCAAACACAGCCATTACTGCTGTCCCACAGATTAGCTCTTGGAATGCTCTGTGTTGGTCCTTAGGGGATACACTGTTATCTGTATCTACAGATGAGGAAGAGAGTCTATCGAAGCTAGTTAGTCCTCAACGTAAAGAACCATGGGCTGCAAATGTCACAGGGCCAGCTGACCAAGGGCGGGATCCTCCACCTCCCCTAACTGCCTCCCCATGTCCCCGAGACTCCTCCTCATCTCCCCCTTTGGTCGGGTGCTTGAGTCCCACTAGACACCTCGTGGGACTTTTGGCAGCATGCAAGAAAAGCGTCTCTGCAGGAAACTGCAGTGTGTGCAGAAACACCGCTCTGGCTTCTTCACCTATTGTGACACCACCATGATAATGAACCCAGCAGCTCAGGCTGGAGATCTGTCCACATTCATGAAATAGCTTTCAAAGGAAAATATGAGAGAAAAACACAAACAGTTCCGGGGGCATCAGCATGCTATGTATTCATGAAGCAGAACACAGCAAGTAGTGTAAATATTTAACAACGAGAAAGAACTGAACCGGCTCCAGGGAAACATCTGGGATGCAAAGCACTGCGGTTTCCAGTGGGAGTGTCTCTGTCAAGAGGCAGAACACCTAGCTGTGTGCTCAGTTCTACACTCGTGTGCACTTACTGGGCACCTCTGACAGCCCCACTCCACACACTTGCCCTGCAGCTTATGTGTTTACTACAGAACTGGCCGATTTCCAGCGGCTTAACTCAAATAAACAAGCTTTTCTAACCATTAAGATGTTTCATTTCCCCTTCAAACAACAGAAACTCAATAACAGTGTTAATAGTTGAGTTAAAATCCAGAATTATTCTTTTTTCTTCTGTGTTACCTAATATGGCAAGAAATGGACTGCTGAATATGTTTAGGGTTTCAGATTCTGGCATTAGTCCAAAGACTAAGTTGGGGCATTCCAAAGAAAATAAACTATGTATTTGAAAATATGGTTTTCATGAAGTTACCTTCATGACTGACAGTTGGAAATACACCATCTTCTTCCTGAACTGATACCACAGGGTGGACTGCATAGTTCACAGAACTCCTGTGGGACCAATTATCTGCCTCACATTCTTCCCCTAAAGGACCCAAGTGCATGGCTCCGTTCCACATGCTCTGTCCTTGCCCTCCCTTGTGAAGTGTTACCAGGCAGCTCAGCTGCCCTGGGTGGGCTGAGACTGAATGGTGACAACTCCCACTGTTTTCCCAGACCCACTCATCCACACGTGCACTCTGTCTCAGGCTGGTCTTCAGAGCATCCGGCTTCTTCTCCCAGGGTAGCAGAATGAGTATCCCAGAGGTTCCTTCCTCTTCTGTCTCACAGTGAGGTGTGTTGCTGATGGTGAGAAGTGCACTCCCCAAAGTCCTGGCCACGTCCTCGAAGAGCCGGGCAAACATGAGGACTGTGGAAGTTGCTGGGGCAGACCATTATCTCATGTCAATCGTGCATCCAAAGACTACTCCTGACCCTAGCTACGACAAGCTCCCCTTTCACCACACTTCACTGAACTAGTCAGTTTCCTTTAAACTTTAACGTGCATACACATATGTAAGTTTCTTGGAACTTACTCTGGTTTGAAGATAAATTGTCATCCCTCCATGCCCCCCCAAAAACCCTCATGTATTGAGGTTAGTCCAGTGTAAATAGTGTTCAAAAAAGAGGAATACAGAGTGTGGATTTGGGGAACTCTACCTTCATCAGTGAAGACCCCTCATGGATTAATCTACCCATGACTCAAAAATCGGAGTAGATAATCGGGAGATGAGTGTAGGACTATGGAAGGTAGAGACTAGCTGGGACAGTGAGTCATTGCAAGAATGCTGTGGAAAAACATTTCTTGTCCTGGGGCTGCTGCCTGCCCTCCCCCACCTCTCCCTCTTTCTCTCTCTGCTTCCTGGCCACTCCAAGGTGGGCAGTCTCTGTCACATGGTATTTGACCTGCCTTAGTCTCAAAGCAATGGATCCGGCCAACCCTGGGCTGAACTCCCGAATCCATGAGCCAAAATCCTCCCTCCTTTTGTTTTCTGAGAGCCTTATGAAAATGCAGACTGGAGTCTATGCAGCAAGGAGTCTATGTTTCAAGAAGCTCCTAGAAGATTTGGGTGCTGATGGTTCATAGAACACTCTTGCCAAATCTCACCAAGATCGACTTGCCCAGTACAGACAAGTGTGAACAGAGCTCCATAATTAATAAGAAACTTCCCCAAATCTTCTATCCCCTACCCTTCCAAGGTGACTTAAACAGAGGTTAAAGAGCCTGACAAGGTCAAGAATAAAGGCAGACCCAACCTGAGGAATTTGACATAAAGTTTCAAGATGGTGTCACAAAGTTGGTAAGTCTCAAAGTTCAGTGTGCATCTCAAGAGCTGGGGACATGGGGAGACAGAGAGACTACTTCATTCGTCTTAGTTTCTGATTTAGTGGGTCCAGGGTAAGCTGAGACTCTCATTTCCAGCAGGTTCAAAAATGATGTTCACACAGCTGACTGAGAACCACTGCTGGAGATGAGAACCACTGCAGGTAAGGTGATGAGACGCCCAGACTGTCTGTTCAGTCCCATGACTCTGACGCTGTCTACTTTCATGTACCCCTGAGCCTTCAATGCTACCATGACCTGCCTGGTAGGAGTTGCTGTACTGGTCTGATTGCTGGTGCTTCAGGGATATTGGCAGCAATCTCTATGCTCAAGACTGTAATGGGGCAGAGGAGGCCAGAAAATCTAAGCCTTTCATCTCTCCTCGGTGCCTCAGAGTCATTGCCTGGTCCAGGCCCCCTCGCCAAATGGGTGAGGATATCTGCCAGTTCTCTGTAAGTGACTGGAGCTAGTGCAGTGTGGGGTTATTCTCTACAGTGGGTAAAATGTAAGTGGATTAATTATAGGCATTAATATTTCACTGTTAGGGTTGAATGAGAAAATGAAAGTCACAGGCATCCAGAGTCCCACAAGTGCCTTCCCTCCCACTCTTGAGTGTATATGGCATCTTGAAGCTCTCATGGAACATGTCTGATGAGAGGCTGTGAGCACAGCTGGCTGAAAATGGCTCCCTGGTGGCCGGCTCTCAGAGCAGCTATCTGTGCCCAAACCGGAGCCTGGCCAAATGCTGTGATCCAAGACTCAAAGCATCCCTGGACTTCAGCAAATCTCAAAGGGAGATAGGGAAGCTTAATCACAGCTGATTGGGGGTGAGTGACTCATGCACTGGGGCTTTCCAGCTGAAGCCTTGGGGACCAACCCAGCTTGGGTTCTCCCCAAATTATCAAAAAGAATCCAGACTGCAACAGTTGGGAAATGGGGGCTTATACGTAAACAGAAGCTGTGTCTATAGGTGAGGAGCTGGAGAGGACGCCCCCACCCCCGTGTGACTTAGCCACAGCTGTACAAGACAGGTGTTTATGAATTAATGAATAAATGGTCATTGAAAAAGGAAGGAAGGGAGGGAGGGAAGGAGGAAGGGAAGAAGGAAGGAGGGAGTTAGTTTACTCTTCATTTGTACTTACTTCCACCATTGGGCAGTCTTTTCCAAAGTTAGTCCCTGTACTGATCCAAAATGCTGACCCAATTACCTGAATGCAGGAGAACCTGTAGATCCCTAAGCACAACAAGGCAGCACAGGGGACATGGCTCAAATGAACTTCCTCTTGGAATGCCCACAGATTAACCTCTTCTGCATCTTCTTTCTGACTGAAGACCCAAGACAACTCCTCCCAGTGAGGTGCTGGGGTCATTGGCAAAGCGCCTCCCGTTTCTGCTCACCAGAATCAAGGTTTTCCAGAGTTCAACCACCAGAAGACATTGAGAGGATTGGCTTTGTCCATGTCTCCTGGGTGGTGTCTCTGCTGCCCCCTGCTTGCTCTCTGAACCCAGTGTTTAGGCATTATCCAGTTACAGCTAGATGCCTGTTGTCACCTGGAATGCCCTGGGCCTTCCCACCCACTTCCCTACTGAGAGTGACTCCTCAGATCACTCAGAGGATCTGAAGTGGTTATTTCTGCAGCCCCCTTCCCCACAAGGCACTCAAACACCACTCACTGCTCAGCGTCCCTCCTTCCTCTGAAGGGTCACTTCAACTCATGAGTCCAAGTGCCTTGGACAGAGGCTGGCCTCGAAGCCTGAGCCTTCAGGATGGGTCAGGGCAGGACAGCAGAGGTTCGAAACAGATCTAAGAAAGGCAAGCCTGGAACACTCACAGAGACTTTGGCAGAAATCATTCTGCCTGTTAGGTACTGCACAGTCAGAGGCTCCAAGCCCAGAGTTGCACATAAATGTGTGATGTCACTTGAAAGCCCCACATGAAACAAAGAAAAGCTGGGGTTGGAAAAAAAGAACTCAGGGTCAATTCACATTATTTGATAGTTATGCTTCATAAAGCTACTGTGGATGCTGGATGAGTAAACACCATTGCTAAGGCAAGTTCAGTGTTAGGTTCCTGCAAGCCCCAATTCATGTTTTTGTCAAGCAGTCAGTACAGAACCTAGTTTGCTTGCTTGTTTGTTTGTTTGTTTTTGTTTTTCAAGACAAGGTTTCTCTGTGTAGTTTTGGTGCCTGTCCTGGATCTCACTCTGTAGATGAGGCTAGCCTCAAACTCACAGAGATCCGCCTGGCTCTGCCTCCAGAGTGCTGGGATTAAAGGCGTGCGCCAACACCGCCCAACATTAAGATTTTTTCTCCAATAAAAAGGTCCTTCTAAGATCCTTCTCCACTGTGCACACATAGAGCATCCTCTCCCCCAGCCTACCTTCAGTACAGATAGTGCTACAGGTCCAATGAATGGGACATCCACTTTCTAGGAGAGAGGGTCAGAGCAAAGACCCTCCCTTAGCGGAGGGGTTTGCCTATTCTAGGTAAGCCATCTCTATTCTAGCAGGCCTTGACTAGCTCCCTGATCCTGGACTCGTCACCTAAACTCCCTCAAGTGGCTCCTATTTACTTATTTCTGACCTCAGACCACAGAGGTTCAGGGATAGAAAGATTTGAGACCCTTGTCCAATAATCAAAGGCATCAAGGAACCCTTAAGAGTTTTGAATGAAAAAAGTTACATTAAATGTACATGTTGGCTGCTCAGTGATCAACCTCTAGCCTGTCCTGGGCACCAGCAAACCCCATGCCTATCAGCATGCAGCCCTGCTGCAAGGAGCCCTTTCAAGCCATCTCCTCCAGATCAATAGTCTTGTATGTATCCTGGAAGAGTCCATTTCACTACGTGGCTCTAAGGAAAAAAAAAGTCCTGTGTACTCTTAACACCTAAGGACCAGGACCCACATCTCCAACCCATCTTCTTTTCACGAGGAACCTGGCCAGAAAGAGAGCTCAGAGCTCTGGCCGTCCACAGCTCACTGGGAGTCCTCTGGCATCTTAGGGGACTACTTACACTGCACCAGCTCTGGCTACTGTGACAACTGCTCACACTCCTCCCAAGGTCATTTTTACTCAGTCAAATGCATGAAGATTTCACTTAGAAATGTCCACGAGTCTCTGATGACCTGAACCTGCCCTGCCTTTGGCCACCACTTCCCCTGTCATCTGTCCCAGCTAGGTCTTCTACAGGGTTTGAAGAAGCCACATCCTGTGGCCAAATCCAGGAAGTCTGGGGAAAAAACACAGCTCTTTCCAGAGGAGGTGACTTCAGCTTTAAAACCAACACTTCCTGGCTGACTTCTTTTCTCTCTCACAGTTCCCATTCTGTGTGGTAAGACTTCTGCCCAGTGAGGAAGCCACTTTCTGGGTCTGAGTTTGTGCTGTTCTTTTACCAGCATGTAGAGACAGTTAAGACACAAACCCTGTCCCCATGCTCAATCACTATCCACTGATCACCAGCACTGAGAAAATGACTACCATCACTCAAAAACTTCTGCCAGTTTGGACACCACCAGACTGGATTTGATTCTAAGTATTGTGGGTAGAATTGTGACCCTCTCTCAAAAATTCATAAGGTTGAAGACTTAACTCCCAGAGCCTCAGAATATGATTGCTTTTGGAGTAAGGCCTTTAAAGAGGCAAGTGATATAAAGCCAGGTTATATGACTAGTGTCCTTCAAGAGTAGGGGAGTTATCAGGGATGCACACAAAGAAAGACCCTGGAAGATTCAAAGGGAAGCACCTGGAAACTCACGAGAGGTCTCGAGACACAGGCCTGCGACACCATGATCCTGGATGAAATCAACTGATTGCTTGACTGTAACTTTGAAGGTTGCTATCCCAATTCCCAAGGTTATGGGAGTATTAGGTCATGAGGATGGAACCCTTGTGGGTGTGCCAGTCCTTTCTACCCTGTGAAGACACAGCTAGGAGGCATCATCTATGAGCCAGCAAGTGGGCCTTCACCAGACACATTTACTTACAGCTTGATTTTAGACTTCCTAATCTCTAAAACTGTGAGACTATACATTGACAGAGATTTAGTGTAAGGGTGCACACACACACACACACACACACACACACACACACATCTTTCATTTAAAATTTATGTGTGTGGGTATGTGAATGTGAGTACAGTTGCCTGCAGAGGCCAGAAGAGGGCACTGGATCTCCTGGAGTTGGAGTGACAGGTACTTGTGAGCTACCCAGTGTGAATGCTGGGAACTGAACTCAGGTCCTCTGAAACAGCAGCAAGTACTCTTTACCACTGAGCCATCTCTCCAGCCCCATAGATATATTTAAAGCTACTGGTTCATAGTATTTTGTTGCAGATGAAGTGTACTAAGGGATTGAATTTCCAACTTCCGAACTGTGAGAGCAAATCAGTTCCTGCAGTTTGAGTTACCCAGTCTATGACACGTGTCACAGAGATCCAAATTGATTGCAATGAACAAACGACTCGCTTATTCACTAGGCTTCTACTGAGTGGCTGCTACATGCAAAACACCAGAATTTAGCATTGCACTAGAAAGCAACATGAGAACCCCAGCAGCATACGGTGCAGTCAGGGAGGAATACAACACAGATGTATGCTATATAGAAGAATGCAAATATTTTGATAGAACAAATCTATAACTTTTGTTATGAAAATATATATTTGCTCTAATTTGACTGATATGTTTGGGAACAATTGGAGAAAAAAGAATGTGAGCTTTGTGTTTGCTTATCCTTGAGAAACAGTAGATGGACACAGAAAACTGCACCTGGCTGAACCAAGCCACACAGAGAGCCATATAATTCACACACCCCAGACATCTGCCAGTAATGTCAACTCACCATGAGTTATCTACATTTGGTGTTAAGACTCCCCGTCTGACTTCACATGACTGTCGCTGAAGCATTTCATGAGAATACACAAGTGACAAAACCTCCTAAGACCCGTTGCCCCGACCAAACGTCTTTTTCCAGGCCAAGCACCCCGCTTAGTGATATTCATGAGTTTCCACTTGCCACCTAAAGCCATGCGGGCATTTTCAGCAGGTTCCTACTTTTACTTTTATCAGCAATGGAGTGTTTTACTTCCAACCCGCTTCCCCCAGTGAATGCTACAGATCTTATTGCCTGTGTTTGTACAAAGAGGTGATTTTGAAGAAAGTGTCTGACTTACTTAAATGTCTCAATAAGGAACTGTATTTCAGGTGGCTGAGGCCTGGGGTGTAAGTGATGGGTATCATACCGATACATAGAGAACATACGGGTCTCACTAATGTAACAAGAACACCTCCTACTTGCCACATGGACTAATTACAGGAAAATTTTAAGAAAAAGGTGACACATTTTTAAGATATTGTAAATGAAGCTGTTACACAAAATAAATGAAATGTATCACTTCACCTTTAGAATATGATGCGACTTCCAGCTCCCCAATGTGTTTACTGGATGAAGAATTTTTAAGGTCAAATGGCCACACACAAAACAGCTGCACTTACCTGTCATAGAGTTTTCCGAAGTGCACAGCTGCTCTCTCAGCTTCTCCACGTCGTCAGGGTGTACCTGTTCATAGAGGGTGCTCCCAAACCATTCCGACTGTGGCTGGTTCAGAACAGGTGTGACAGAATCCGACACATAGATGACTCTTCCTGTCTCAGCTGCCACCACAAACAGAAACCCATCAGCAGCTTCAAGGATGAGATGCTTCAGCTCCTGGGGAGAAAAGGCCATGGTCAGTGAGTGTACTAACAGATCCAGATGCATTATCTTCTCTTAACTAGCAACCTCAACTTCCTTGATGTAGCTATTCATTCCGGTGTGCAGGGGTTGCATTGATGAACGTCATTTCACCTGCTTAGCTTGTTTTTCTAGAGAAACGCACAAAACTTGCACCATCCCTACAATACACCATCTTTTCTTGGAGAGAGTGGTTGGGGGTTGATTTCCAGTGTGGAGAAGTGAAAGAGCAGGTAAGGATGATCAGGAGGTGCTGAGTTGCCAGTTCCCTGAGGTACTTTCCTCATGTACTGAAACTGCAGTCACGACCCCCCAGAAGGGCCCAGCATCCAGTGCATGGCACCAAGGGTCATGGATGGCAGGAAGGAAGGAGAGTGAGAAGGAAAGAAGAAAGAAACAGACCATGAGTCTTCCCGTTGTGTGGGGACATTGCACTCTTGTTCATCTTGTTCCTGAAGCCCTGCTGTCACCCCACGGGGCAATGAATGAGGCTAAATCAACTTTGCTACACTGAGATAACCACACCTAAAGGCAGCTCAGTGGTAACTATATCCTATCACACCAGGTGAAATAAAATGCCTGGGCTCCTGGACCACAGGAGGTGTGGAGCTAACTCTTCCTCAAACACTGGAGTCTGCACTCACCACTCCAACCTTCTCGCACACTGTCCAGGCCTCAAAGAACAAACTCATCCTTTGGGGGCAGCAGTAAGCAAGCATTTTCCCCAGCCCAGACTCCAATGTTCAAATACAATCCCACGAGGAACGGTTACCACCCAACAGTCGGGGCGGCGGAGAGGAAGCCAGGGATGGAACCTGGAGCATCTGGTCAGAGTGACCTCCTAGTGCCTAAGAGAGTCCGAGGACCCAAGTCCCTGGAAGACTTTAACTTTTGGGGCACAGCCTAGGAACTTTGTGGCTTGTATGCAGGCACCGGCTTGGGAGCAATCAAACACACTCAGCCTGGGAAAGCGAGGTGGATGCTGACAGTGCAAGCGTTTTTCAACCCCAAGTTTACTCTGTCAGCTTCCCATATACACTTCTGCTTCTTGTGTCTCTTAGAGGCTTCTGTAGTCCTAACAACATCAGCATTTTCATTCTCAGTGTCAGGAAAATCTTCCCAACAGGAAGATCCCTTTTTAAAAAAAATGGGATAAGATGTCTTGGGGAAGGACAGAATTCCATGTCACCGGAGGAGGCTGAGGGGCTCTGTTTATGCACGCATGTTTTAATCCAGTTTGCAAGGACTGCAAAGGTCTGGTAGGACAGAGCCAGCTCCACCCATCTCTTCCCACCCTCTCTCCTGAGGTTCATCATCTGAGAGCCCGTAATTCGTAACTAGCCTTTCCTCCGTTCTCCAGTAAGACAGTGTGGGTTTAGGAATAAGGAAGTGTCGTCTGTCCATGCTTTGCCACTCAGCTTTACAACTCTGGTGGGATACTTAATGGCTTTGGCTTCTTCCATTTCATAAACGTTACTTTCAGTGAAATTTCCGGAGGTTAAATGAGCTTTTGGTATGCAGGGCTTAGTGTTTACCACATAGTAAGTGCTTACAGGACTCTGTAAATGTACATGTGACCAAGGGAGTGGCATGGATAGGGCACACGAATAGAGTTGCCTTCTCTCTGCCACCTCCCATAGTTGCTTAGAGTCCTTTTCGGAGGGATTAAATAAAGTTGGGCAAAACATCCTGTACTGACCCTAGAGTCAGCAGTACTTAGATGCATTTCCAGCAAGTCATGTCTCACCGCTCATCGTCCATTACGGTAACATTCCCACGCTAACCAGTCTTCACAAGGATGCCTTCCTCACCACACTCTCAAAGCTGGTGTTCTTCATTTTTATAGAGATGGGAACGAGGATGGAAGCCTGTACCTGAGCCACCATGCTCCTACCAAACATGGCTACTACCTTCTTCCTGAAACTCTCAACAGGAGGGATCAAGTGACCCCCGGGAGGATTTTAAAGGGAACAGCGGAGGTAAGGTATCTGTCAGAACATCTGCACCGGACAGAGGGCAATGGAGTTGATTTCTCTTCCTCATTCTTCTAAACCTGTGATCACAGCACGGACAGACGCTCTGCGCCAGCACGACTGCTGGTCCCTCATGCCTTCTCCACTCCTCCCTCTGTACACTGTGCCCCTCTTAGAAGTCCCTGTGCTGACTTCTTTTGTGCCTCTTCTGTGCCTCCTTCACAGCCTCTGTCCTGAGCGCAGCCCCTGGTGCGAGCCAGTCCCTTCCGCTCAATTTCATGTGAGCGCCACTTTCTGCCCTGTCAAACATCCCATTACTCCAGATTCCACACATGGGACACTTGGCTCTTCCGAATGAACACTCCCGAAACCATGTAATTTCACCTCTTTCCACTGAAGCCATCGGCTTCATGTATCTCAGGGAAGCTACGGAAGCCCGAAAGTCAGAGCTCCATCTTTAGTTAGACACGTCAACTAAAGCTTTAAGCACTGTTGCTCAACTGTGACTATCACATGAAGGACAAGGACTTGGCCCACAAGCCGCCTGGCTCATGTCAATCCATTCACCAATGATGTCTTGCTAGTTCATGCATTTCTTCTCCCCAGTTAGCATGGGTATAAAAACGTGGCTTTAGGGAACCCCAGTAGAGCAGTCTCCAGTTCCTTCTCTAAGTAACTGGCCCTGGAAAATTCAAGCTTGGACTTCTTCAGCCCTCAAATAGTGATGAAGAGCAGCGGCTTGTCAGCTAAACTAAATGGACAGAAAGAGGCGGCCTGGCCCAGGAGGACCCTGCAGCCATCACCGTGACTGCTTTTGAGACTCTCATGGCATGACCATCCTCTCCCTACCCTAACATACAGGAGTGATGGTGTCGGCACCATCTTCCTGCGTCAGCGTGGTCATTACAGTTTATAACCGCTCCTCACTGAGGTAGATGGGAGATGAAAGAGATGAAAGAGCAGAAAATAGAGAGATCTGGCACTCTCGAAGAGTACTTCTTGCCGAAGAGTGGAAGCAAAATGTCTTGCCTTCACTCTTTCCCCAATCCTGAACTTCATGTTCCCGTATCATTTACCTCAGGCCTGTGACCCTAACTAAGGCTCTCCCCCACTTCCACTGGCCGCAACACCAGAAGAGTAACTAGCGCTGGGGCACCTGCTCAGTGAGGAAGGAAGGCTTGTATGCGCCGTCAGTCGATTTGTTCCCGGTGCCCCTCATGGACTTCATGTGCGAAACAGCCATGCGCAGTATGGTGAGCTTGTCTGGCTTCCGAGCCAGCGCACTGCAGGTGGGAACCATGTCGGAGAGCTCTGTAATATACTGAGTCATCTTGTTCCGCCTGCGCCGCTCGATCTCACTGTGGTTCTCTCTTCCCAGAAAGCAAGAGGTCAGGGGGAGGGAAAAAGAGAAGGATCAGACCGGGGTCAGCAGACATTGTAAAAAAAATAACACAAACACATCAGATGGCCAGATTCCTAGGCCTAACTCACAATGGCAGAGTGCTTTGGTACGTGTGGGCTGAAGCTGAGCCCTCACACATCTGTAAGCTCTTGTCTGTGTGTGGGAAGCATGGACCTCCGCAGCCTCCTCCTCTGAATATGTATTGGCACTTCCTAAATTACCCACATATCTATGGGTTTTCCCTAGACATGCAAAATTAAGACCAGGCACCATGGAAGACCAAAGCATCCTAGGAGGTTTTCTGTGTACAAGCATGATCTTAAACATGAATGTGTGCTTACATATGTGACACATACACTTCATGGTATGAAGCACTATAAGATTGCCTCCAACTTATGCTCCTTCCATTTTTGATGGTGATAACCCATCCAGTAAGCACTGAACCTCAAAATACATAAAGCACCCAATAATGACGAATTCCCACACAGCCATGCTACTTTCATTTTCAATACAGCATTCAGTATATCTCATGAGTCCTCAACATCCCACTATCAAGTAGGGACGTGTTGGACACTTAGCCAGCCACAGGCTGATGTGAGTGCTCTAATCTGGCCTAAGGCAGCCCAGGTCCGGCTGAGATGTTTGGCAGGAGCTGTATCTAATGCCTTTCTCCTTAACAATACCCTCAGCTGACAATGGGCTCGCAGTATCTAACACTATCACAAACCTTGCTACACATTGTGTCACTGAGGAGACCACTGATGATGCAGATTCACTTTACAAAAACTTGTGAACGTGCCTTTGTCCTGCACCCTGTAGCATAGTAACAGGACAGGTGTGACCCCTTATTAACCAATAACCAATTAAAAAAAAAAAAAAACACTGCGAGGAATTACCAAACTCCATCTCTGGGATGCTTACAACGAAAATCTAACAGAAGGGCTCGGAGAATATTTCTGCCTCGAATTATTTATTACCTTTAGGCTCAAAAGAGAGTAACAGCCAGCCCCATTCAACACACTTAAGACAAAGCTGTTCCCAGGGATGAAACAGTGTCTAAAAATACACCCCATGTCTGCTGCTGCAGGACGGAGGACTTCGTGGTTTCTCTGGGAAGGAAAGTGACACTAACAGTAAGAAAGGAAGATTCCCCAGGCAGGGCTGCTCCACACACTGCATGTATTCATCAGCTTCGCACCCCATCCTTCCAGGAAGTGGGCCAGCATGACAATCAGGCCTGACGGTATGATGGTGTGCATGCCGTGTGGGCTGAGACATGCATGGTGTGTGTACACAGCAGCGGTCCCTGCGGTGGCCTGCTGTGAGCCTTCTGGAGCCTCTCTTCCGTTCAAGGAGTCCTGAGCCAGCCCCCAGTGGGGAGACAGAGAAAACGAGGAAGCCCAACATGGTTTTCAAGCAGCAAAGGGCATTAAGTAGGAAGGTGCGTTGTGCACAGCAGAACCCACAGGTGGGATTTGATCAAGTGCTCTGCAAGGCTGTGGAAGGTAAAAGGCAGGAGAGAAAAAAGACCCAGAAGGTGGTGGTGGGCGGCTAGAAGAGGTTGGGGATGGTAGGCAGAGTTAGACATATGCGGCAATAAAAAAAAAAAAAAGGAGGAGTGCCCTGGAAATAGGGTCCATCTGAAGGGTCAAAGGAAGGCTTAGGATCAAGAGGATGTGTGGACAGAGGAAGAGACATTCCTGTAGGAAGGGCAGACCTGGTGCAAGGAGAAGCTGAGGAACTTGGAAGCTCGGGAGCAGGCCAGACCACAGTGAAAAATCTAATGGAAGCTGAGCCAGTGGGCCCTGATGCTGGGGCCGACTTTTTAGAGCTTCACAGGTGGATGAGCCTGGTAGGAGATGGGAGGAAGACAGGTTAAGACCAGCTGGCAGATTCCCAAGGCCAACCCCACTCCACAGTACTGACTGGAAGGAGTAAACTGGCCAGGGAAGCACAATGCTCGCGTACATAGTAAGACCCTCCAGTGTCAGGAAAGTCTACATCCTCCAGACAGAAATGGACAGTTTGCTAAGTAGGGGAAGAAAGGGTTGACCAGGTAAGGACAGGATGAGGTAGGTGTGGGAGCCGTTTTCAGCTTCCTCGTGGCTTTACTCAACAGATCTGCATACAGAGGATGATCAGGACCATGGGCCTGAGTGCAGGTGTCTGAGATGGTCTGCACTTGGCTGTGCTGGGGAGTGGGGGAGGTCTTTTGCTCCACCCTTTGGAGTCTCTATAAATACCCTGGGGCAGAGACAGGGCCCGTTGGAATGGGTTCCAGGCCCTCTCGAGTCTATCCTTTGTTTTCTATCTGTTTATCTCCACAATCTAAATCCTTCTATCTAATATTTCCTGCTGCTCGCACTCCAGAAAACTCTGGGGAGCTGTGGGGTTGGTGGGTAAACGCCCCACAGGTGGGGCACCTACAAGCCAGAGAAAGTGATGCAAGCAGGAATTTGGTCAGAGGACTTCTAGCTCTTGAGCACAGGCCAGAATCTTGCCATGGAGAGATCAGCGTCCTTTTTCTCCCCTTCCACAACCACACAGCAGGTCACGTGGTGCAGACCACATTCTTCAGCTGGACATTTGCCCACGAGACCCAAGGCAGGGCAAGCTCCCCAGAGGTGCCTACTCCTTGCTGGCTTACACTTCCTGGGGCCACCCAGAGAAAGTGGTACTCTGAGAGTGCATGGGCCGACGAAGTAAGGGGAAGTCAGACAGGAAGTTCAGGCACTTACGGGAGAAGATGATTCAGGAAGGATGCAGAGCACCATCCACACCATCTGCCTGCATGTCCCCGTGGGGATCGTGTGAGACAGACTTTCCTCTCTGTGCAGAGCAACCCCCAAGGAGAATCTGCCTACCCCACCTAGAGTCTAACCAATCTGAAGTCTCTCAAACTGACCTTTGCATTATCCCACCAGCCCCACATACTTCTCCCAGAATTCCCTTCTCTAGTCCAATATGTATCCTGGCACTCAGCACCTTTCTGAATCATAAGAACACAATGTCTGCTCTGACTTATCTCCGATGGTTCCTTCACCACAAACTTCTGTCTGTGCCAAAACTCTTGCAAACACCTCTCCACTCTTCTCCCTTCCCCATACCCATGCTCGCTGCCCACTGTGGCTGGCACCACCTGCCCCGGGTGGCTAAGCCTCCTCTCATTTCTCCTTTCCCTCCATCTCAGACCTTACATTGTAGCCAGACTGACAATGCTCTAAATGTAAGTCTGACACTAAAGTCCTTCAGTGGTGACTCCCACACCTAGCACTGAGTCCAAAGCTTTCAGGTAGTGTCTGTGGCAACCAACGGTATCTTATTATCACGGACTAATTTTCTCTATAAACAATGGGAGTGGTCTTTGTGAGGTTCTCTGATGGGTCCATAGTTAAATTCAATTTGTGGGCTGAGTTGAAGGAAGAAAACAATTAAAGTAAGACCGAAAAGCGAAAATCACATTCACTGGCCAGTGCAGGAAATGATACAATAATCTTAGATTTTATGAAATAAGCCTGAGCTACTAGCAGTATGTTAAACAGAACTGAGAACTGCCGGTTGCCCAGCAACAAGATCTGAGAACAAGTGGTATGCACTGATATGTATGACTTCATTTTGGAGCCATCGAGGATACAGAGGTGAGGGAATGCCATTTTGTGAAAAGAGAATGACACATCCCTAAACCCTATCTATCTGCTGGCCCAAGTTCATCTTATCCCCAAGGGAAGGGGACAACGGGATCAATCTGTTAGGCCTGGGACGGTGTTGTCTCTGAATGTCCATAATTGCTGGGAGCCAGGCAGCTGGAGTAAGGGAATCTACCTCTACATAAGTAGGAGAAGGGTCAAGGGCTCTGCAGCAAGGACAGCTGGGGTGCAGCAGGAGGTGACATCTCTGCTGGACCAAGAAGACCTAGGGATTTGCCTCAGGAGACAAGTGAGGAAATCAAGGACAAAGAGGGAGGTGCAGCTAGCTGTGAGTTGACTTGGGTCTTTTCCAGCTCTGCTGCAAAGGGGCCTCGCGAGTTTACTCAGAGCAGTGGGGCGTCATCAGAGCAGTGGGGCATCATCACCCGTCCTGATTAACACACAGAAAGGGAGGCACTTCACAGTCTCCCACCGACCCCCAGGAGATGCTGACACCGTCACCGTGTCATTCTTTTGTGACCTGAAGGTTAAGGTCCTACGGGATGGTATGAAAGCGTGTGATGAAGAGGGGGTCCCTAAACAGACGTCTCAATGAATACATGTAGGAAGCCCAGAACCCAAGACACTGAAGGCAGGGCTGACCGAGAGGAGCCTGCATGCCTCCCATGGCCTCTGACACAGGGGGAAGGGGTCCTAGGAAGACCTGGTCCTGCGAGTGTAAGACACACGGAGAGTGTGGTGTGCAACTCTGACTTTTGACGATAGCTTGGGAATGTCAGCCGTCCACACGCTGAAATAATTCCTGAGATGCTACTTCCCACTGGTGGCAGCTGATGCCAGCTGCAGCACAGGAACATGCTGGGACACTAAAGAAGGATGCCATTCTGTGCTGCCCAGTGTTGTGAGAAGGCATGGGCATCACTTGGAGTGCGAGCCCATAGACTAGCTGTGCTGTCAGGATGCTGGCCCCTGGAAGGAGGGATGACACTGGGTCCTGGTGTGCTTTAGGGAGGTTTGTGTTTTTCTCTGGTGTGTGACCAGAGTCTTCTAGAGACAGAGAGTTCATCCCGGTCTGCTGCTAGGACCTGTGAGTTGATAATGGAATTCAAGAGGGAACAGCAGTCAAGCCCAGTGCCAGCAAGTGAAGGCGGCTTCCTTAGGCTATCCTGGGGAAGGAAGCCAAGCTCTATATTTCCATTCCTTGAGAAAAGCTGAGAATTCTCACTAGACTCACATCAGAGGACAGAGATCATGGTGCTGCATCTGCCCAGATTGTGAATCAACTATTAAGGACAGGGACTGACTTGCATCATTGTCTCCACACTTTTCAGGGCCTTGCCCACTGGGACTGTTATAGACTGACTGCGAGCATGGGGCAGGAAATGGGAGAGGTCTTAGAGTGTACCTTACCAAGGCTGGCAGCAGACCTCTGACCTTCCCCTGGGTGGTTAAGTGGAAGGTAGGGAGTGGACTTGCTTGTCTCCCCAACTCTCGGCCACTCGGATGTACCCACAGGTCCATCAGCCATGGATTATTTCAAGTACCCTATTGTATTGAAGTCAGTGGCCTCTGGGGTCTCATGAACCCAGCCCTGTAAGTAACAGCACATGCTGGAAGTACATTCCATCTCTCTCGTATTTTTAAGGCACAGAGGAAAGGATGTGGTTGAGAGAAGACAAGGTTTGAACTTGACCGTGTAACATGTGACTCACTGGCAGGTTCAGAGTGTTACACAGCATGGGGTCGCTGCCTCCTCACACTCAGTGAGCTCTGTGTTCCTCTGCTCTTGTTTCATCACTGACTGTGATATGCAAAATGTCAAGCGAACGTCACTCCGTGTTTCTCTTCCTCCTTTTGTCCCGAGACCCAGCAACACTATTTCCCTGGGTTAACATGCTTGTGGTATGTAGTCTTGAGGGGAACTTTAACATCGAGCACTCAGTGTCATTGTTTCCTTCTACAGAGAGGCTGTGGGTGGCAAGGGCAAGCTTTGGCAGAGAGGGGAGGGGGCGTTTCTGAGGTTAGCTCCTTTCCAGGAACAGAGCACTCCTTGCTCTGAAGGCGCATCTTTAGAAACCAGGACACCTAAAATGGGTCCAGTCTACACAGGAAGAGATAACCCATGCTTTGTTGGTGAAGCTCACGTCTTATTTTGACAGGAAATTTCAAGGTCATTCATTAATGGGTTAAAAAATGTATTTTCATCTCATCTCTCGTGCTGCAGTTGAGGATGAAGCTGGGACATGGATGGATGAGCCTGGTCTCAAAGGTAAACGTTTATGGGGCGAGGAGATATATACTGTGGACTTGGAAGATTCTGGGAATCCCTGGACAGGAACGAGGCATGGATCCCTCCTGCGTTTATAGAGAACACTGCTTCATTCACAGCTACCATTTTGGTTATGGGTAAAAAGAACCAAAAGGACCTGTACGGAGAGATGCAGACGGCCAGCCCGGCGGGCTGTATGGACATCACACTTCTCAAAACTGCTTCAAACAACCAAGGCTGTCAGTCCAAATGTAGAGTATGAATACAGTAGACAGGCACCTATCACCTGCCCCACGTTTCTCAGATCAGCAATAACCAAGAAGGAGGGCTGAGTGAGGGGGGCAGCAAGGCCAGCCCTGCTGGAAGAGGATGGTACAGATGGGAAGTATGGTGGGAACGGGAGCATGGCACCTCCCTTCAGCACACTTCTAAGTGTGCTACAATGCCTCAAACAAAACAAACCGAGAGGACGGGAAGTCACGATTCTACCTGTATCACCAGTACTGGTGACCCGGGAGCTTTCCTTCAAGGCAGACTACACCCCAGCCAGCCCCACAGGGCCAGTTAAAGATGCTGTCACACAGTCAGTAGCTTGATTGTGAGGACCTTGAAACCAACCTCAAACAGGCTACACATTTCTTGTATTTCTCCTAATTTTCCTTAGTAGACAAAAAAGGATTCATGTTGATAATTGTCTCTAAACTTGAGCCCTAGGATTTGTTTGTTTGTATGTTTGTTTTTTTAAGGGAGTCCATTAAAGTTAGTGGTCACTGTTTAACTTAAAAGCAAACAGGATTAATAACTAGTTACTTAACCCCCGCCCCCTTCTTTTGCTGTGCTGATTGAAGACAGGGTATCGCTGTATAGCTCAAGTTTGCCTCGAACTTGCCATCCTCCTGCCCCACACTCCCACGTGCTGAGATTTCAGGCATGTGCCACCAGGCCAGGCCTGGGACATATCAGCATTACTAATAGGGGCCTGGCACTAGGCCAAACACCGGCACTAAGCAAGGCATACACAAGATGGTCAAAGCACAGGCAACGGGTTGCTCAAGGACAAGAGGGACTAAATGCCTACGCATGTCAGTCACGTGACTGCGGGTTACTGGCTTAAGAAAGGTAAAATAAACTCACCTTGAAAATTTACTGGGACCTTCACCGTCTTCATCATCGAAGTCCATTCTGAAAGGTCAAAGGGACAAGTGAGCACTGGTTACAACTTTCAGAAGATTGTAATTTAGTGATATGAGCTTGGGAGCAAGGGAACCTTCACACCATTCCATTGCTACGTAATGCTTCCGACCTTTGGAGATGTTAAAACAGTTTCCTACAGTCCCAGGAAGAAAAACAAAAGTCACAGATGGAAGATCTCCAGTACGCACACTGTTAGCTTTCTGGCCAGAAGTAGGAATGCTCAGTATCAGCTTGTCCCCCCCAGAACTCTTCTCAGTTCACCAAAGAATGGCTCAGTCCATGTAGGGGGAAAGACATCAATGTTTCTTGTCTCCCATCGTCTCTGGGAGGGGCTTATGGTCCCCTCCACATCGTGTATTCCATATCAACACTTCATTTCTAAAATTTATGGTATATTGGTCAAGGGATTTGGAATACAGCAAGTTCAAAGGGTGCTGAAGGAATATTAAGGAACAGTGAACTTGTCTGGGAATACTGCTTGTGACCTGGTGAGTCTCCATGAACCTCAGGGCAAAGGTCAGACCATCATTCTGTTACACCCAGGACCAAACATAAGGCTGTTGAGGAGGAAAGGGCCATTTGATATCAAAACCACTCAAGCAAGCAGCTGTCTGCTCACCAAATTATTCTTCAGACTTCTTCTTCACTGGCCTCCCCTTGTAAACATCAAACGAGATCTTGAAGAATTCTGGCTTAACTAACATCCCAAATGTTCCTTCTCAAAACCCCACATTCCTCTAATGTCGGCAAATACTTGACCGGAAGACGATAGGGCAGAGAGGAAACTTAACTGTGATGAAGCGTACTCAGAGTTTATGAAGAAGAGAATGAGACACCTACACTAAGTGCGGCTCTTGAGTGGGGCATCCTCAGGCCCTGAACTACCCTGCTGCTTCTTAGTCTGCCTCAAGGATTTGCAAGGGCCTACCCTCACGATCCCAGCAGAAGGGAGGCTATTTGCCTGGCAGCTACGTCTAAGGAATTCTGTGTTTTAGCAGCTTATTATGAGAATGGAGTGTGCTGGGATACCCAGCGAGATTCTGCTCACACAATAAACAAAGAGTGGATGAGTGCCGGAAGACCACTGCTACAGATGCCAGAGCTTCTGGCCCCACACAGGGAGGGTGACCCTCGTTCTCCAGTCCGTAAGGGCCTGGACAATAAGTGACCCCGGAAAGGCACAGGGCACCTAGCTCACCAAGAAGCAGTCACGTTACCTATAAAGCGCCATCCTTGTACACATACCCAAAGATGGCCCCAGTGAGATGTATGGTGACCTCTAAGCTGTGCAATAACTTGGGAGACCCAGGAACTAGGGTCAGATATGGCAAAATGAGGGAGAACAGGCAGCTTTTTCATGTCCTTGTCCTGGATTATGTACAGTGCACTCTGAGCTGACACAGTTCTGCCCAGAATTGCCTGATGGGATTCTGCCCTCACCAACTTCGATCCTTGGTCCTCAAAAGCCAGCTGGGGGAAATGGCAGTTCTGTGATAACAGAAAACCTCTGTACAAAAAGTAAGGGAGATGGTCGACAAGAAGGGAAAAGATAGGTAAAAGACCACATGCATGCCACCAGGGAAACAGACATGCACAGTCCCTACAGCGTCATTACGGACTGCAGAGCTGTCTACAGGACAAATGGAGTTGAATGTGGGGATTCTAAATGAAGAAAACTCATTAGTAGCCTGTATAATTACTAAGCTATCATCTCACCTTCCTGGAAATTACATGTGGGAAATAACCACAAAAAAAAATAAATAAATAAAAATAAAAAATAAATAAAATTAAAAGTAATTCAGGCCAGTTGTATTTTGCAGAACAGCACTGCCACCTAGTGGTTATAAAGCAAAATATCAACGTTTCTGCCTACATTAAAAAACCTACCATAAATTCCAAAGAACTTGTGCAAGTATTAATCAAAACCTCAAATGGGTGTGAGATGCACAGTTATCTTTAAAATTCCACTCAGTTCAATTTGATATCAAAGTTTCTATAACAGTTAGTGTGTGTGTGTGTGTGTGTGTGTGTGTGTGTGTGTGTGTGT
>CABHPQ010150943.1:11902-25755 GCA_902168405.1 Peromyscus aztecus | reverse complement strand
ATATGTTTCTATGTGATATGTTATCACTTACCATAGATATGCACCTAAAAGTGACTTTACCAGAACTCATCCTTACTGTATTAAACATTTAGAGAATACATAAATTATATTTAAAAACTACTGCCCCATTTTATATTCTCATCTACACTGTGTGTTCTAAGTTACTGATGTCATTCCCAGCACTTATCACTATCTTTTTTCTGAGGCCTGCAACTCACAGAGATCCACTTGCTTCTGCCTTCTGAATACTGGTGTGGCCCCTGCCCACTCAGTGTCTGTATTTGCAGGCTGGTCAGTGTCCTGTGGACACAAAAATCTACCCATCTCTGCTATTCCCCACCTTCTCATCAGTACCTTAGTATTTCATCCATTTTACCTTAGAGTTTAAAATACCCCATCAAATTGTACATCATCATATACAGGATGCAAAGCTAAATATAAAAATAAAATAATAAATCATTAGTTATCCTGTTTCTTTACAAGATCTCACAGTGTTGCCCTGGCTATCCTGGAATTTGTTATATTGCTTTGGTATGGCATTACCCACCATGGATTGGGCTTTCCCATGTCAACTAAGAAAATGCTCCACAGACATACCCACAGGAAAATTCACAGAGGTAATTACTCAATTGAAGTGCCTTTTTCCCCCCTCAGGTGTATAATGTTGGCAACAAAATTGTGTTAGTTAATATTACTAGTGCTGATTTGAAACGCCTTGACCAAAAGCAAATTGAGAAGTAAAGGGTTTATTTAACTCATGGTTCCAAATGAAAGTTCATCTTCAACAGCAGTAAGTTCAGGAACTGAAACATGACAGGAACCTAGAGGCAGGAAGGAACCTAGAGGCAGGAACTGGTGAAGAGGTAATTGAGGTGTGTTGCTTACTGGCTTGTTAAGTCTGCTTTCTTGTAGAATCTAGAATCATCAGCCTAGGGATGGCACCACCCACAATGGGCTGGACCCTAACTCATCAATCACTGATTAAGAAAATGCTTTACAAGTTTGACTACAGTCTGAACTTATGGAAGTATTTTCTCAATTGAGGTTCCCTCCTTTTGGATAACTCTAGATTGTGTAAAGTTGACATAAAACTAACCAGCACAACTGACTCCTTGTCAACTTGGCACACAAACATATCACTCTTCAATTAACTTCTTTCTTTTCTCATTTATCCCCAGGATGTCTTGTTAATAATAGTATCACAATATAAACATATAACTTTAAACGCCCCATAGTCTTTACAAATTCAAGCACATTAAAATCCAGGAACTTTAAAAATCCAGAAATCTCTTTTAAAATTTAAAGTCTTCCAACTGTGGGCTCCTGTAAAAATTAAAATTAACATAAATATTTTCTTACCTCAGGACCAAAGATACAGGTCATAATCACAATTGGTACAAAGAAAATCCAAATGCCAAAAGTGTAAATAACCCTATTTTCCATTATCTGGGATTCTGGGCTTCTCCAAATGACTTGGTTCACTTCTGTGGCTCTGCCCTCTGCAGGATACACAGCTTGTCTCCTAGACTTCTGCTGGCTCCACTCCACTGCAGCTGCTGTTCTTGGTGGTCATCCCATTGTACTAGCATCTCCAAAATTTCTGGGATCCCTTGCTGCAACTGGGTTATGTTTTCACCAATAGTGTCTCCTGGGCTCTCTTCAGGGACCCCAGCACAGCCAAGCACTGCCAAGTCTCACCTGCTCTCCATGACCACCTTATGCTTTCAAAACAAATACCACCTGGGTGACTCTTACACTACCAGCTTTGGCTGCCAGCATGAGATATAACCTTGGCTGCCTCTGGAACAAAGTTTCTGTGTACTGACTCTAAGAACCCACTTCCCAGAAGACTTCTCCTAAAGGATGCTGATCTCTTCTTAATGACAGATGATTCTTTAGGCCCAACCTAACAAGCATTCATTGTCTGAGCAAAGCAAATGTTTTACATGAGTGATTCTGGCATCTTGTTAATAACAGCTAATTCTTCAGCCCCAGCTGACAAGATACCACAGATTTGTCACACAAAAGGATTGATAAAGTCTTTGCTTCCCTTTGAAACTTCGCAAGCCATGCCTCCATCCTCTTCACTGTTCTCAACAATCTTGTCTTTCAAGCTCCTACAGAACAGCCTGCTGAACTCTCAACACTTAGTGAATTTCTAGTTCAAAGTGCCAAAATCCTTCCACAATCCACCCAAAAACAACAAGGTAAGGTCTGTCACAACAATGCTCCACTTATAAAATGAATCATAAATATATATGTAATATAATATATGTAAATATAGATAGGTAGATATATACAGACATATTGGTATATAGTTATAGGCAGAGGCAGAGGCAGAGATAGATAGAGATAGAGATAAAGATAGAAAGTGTGTATATAGACATGACTTACAGGTTGCAGTTCAGATAATCTAGTAATGACTGACTGGGAATGGAAACTCCAAGAACTCTTAGTTGCTCAGTCCATGAGGCTGGATGTCTCAGCTGGTCTTCAGTATATTCTGGAATCCTGAAGAATTAGAATAGTCTCTAATGCCAGTGAAGGAATGGACATGCTAGCAAGTCAGGGGCAAACAGGCAAAGAGCAAAATTGTCCTTTGTCCATGTCCTTATATAGATATTCAGCAGAAGCTATGTCTTAGATTAAAGGTATGTATCTTCCTAACTCAAATGTCTGTAGATGAATTTCTAAACAGTCTTATTAAATAAGAAGCACAGAGCCAAATACAGGGGTGCAAGCCACAGAGATCAGAGCAATAGCCGCCAACTAACCTTAGCTCACCACATTGCTGTAGCTTCCCAAGAGAGCCTCTTCCAGTCTAATCTGTGCTTTTATTGCTTTCCTGTTCTGCCTTCTCATTGGCTCTAAGCCCAGACACATCGCTTCCTCATCACTGCCTGTCTATACAGACCTCCACGTCTCTATGGTTGGTACTGGGATTAAAGGCATGTGTCACCATGCTTGGCTGTGTCCTTGAACACGCAGAGACTCTGCCTGCCATATGATCAGATTAAGGGCGTGTGCTACCACTGCCTGACTTCTGTTTATGGCTGACTATGACCTCTGATCTCCAGGCAAACTTTATTTATTAACATACAAATAAAATATCACATTTCAGCACAAATAAAATATCACCACAAATGTCTGGACTAAAAATGGATTCAACCATTCCAAACCAAACAAAAAATCATCCACAGGCATGCCCTTTATTTCTGTATTGTAGTTCATTCCAAATGTCATCAAGCTGACAATCAAAAATCGCCATCACACAAGACATCATGACCACCTACAATGTAAAGCAATAAGAGGAGAAGGCAGGCAGGCCTCTGAGAAGTTAACAAGGACCCCTATTTTTCTAATTGTACTGGAATTACAATGAAAGTCAAGGCTGTGCAAAGTAGAGTATTCCTGTTTTCTCAGTCCAGTCCTGGTCAATAATGGGCATGTGGAACTTGGTCATAGCTCTGTGGTCTCAAGTTAAAAGGATCTCAGGTTAATCAGAGTCTGGCAGTTTAGGATTCCTCAACAGGCTTATGAAATTGCCCATGGAGAATGGCTGTGTCTTCTGGTTGTCTACTATGATCCTTTTTCACAGCAACTATGAGAATGTCTTTGTTCTATGATGAGTTCATTTTATTTGCAATGAGTTAAGATACAACATTACTGTTTTGCACATGGAATTTTGACTGTCTCAGAATTGTTTGAAAATGGTATTATGTATTGTTGACTTTGTAACTTTGTCAAAAGTCATCTGAATGTAAAAGTAAGTAGAATATTTATGGACTGTTAGTAGTATTTTATTGATCTATATATTTATTTTTACAACACTGGAACATTTTATTGTGCCAGATGTGGTAGAGCACTGAGATCACTGAATTTAAGGCTAGCCTGGTCTACAGAGCAAATTTCAGGACAGTCGGGGAAACACAAAGAAACCCTGTCTGGGGGGGGGGAATCAAAACAAAACACAAAAATAACAGCAACAAAACAATAACAAGAAGTCCACTTCATTAATTATTGAACTTTTGTATTAAATTTTAAGATAGGTAATACGAGACCTCCAAATTAGTCTTTCATTTTCAAAGTCTTTTGACTGTTCTGGATGACTTGCTTCCCATATAGGCTTGGTTGCTGTTTACATTTCTACAGAAAATGATACTACAGGCTTTATGAAGGTTTACGGGGACTGGACAAATAGAATCTGGGAGTGTTGTCATGTGTTGCACTATAAACATACCCTCATGGATTGGCCATCACTATCATGAATCAGAACAATTGTGATGACCAACAGAAGATACATTCATAGCCAAGAAATATTCACAACAATACATACCATATCTAAGTCTATGGTAAAAGTAATTACCATTCACTAGAGAGGAGCTCACAAACTCACCCCTGAGATTCTACTTGAAAGACCTTCCAGGCTCAGCTCTAGTTGCATGTCTTCATGTCTAGTTAGCTGCATATAGTCATAGGGGTAGGGAGAGGTTGATGAGAGACTTGAAGTTGGGACCTTCAGTAGGTTGCATTCCCAGGAATCTCCATGCTGGTGGTGGGATTTGTTGATGGTGTCAGGGATGGTTAGTCTCCTCCTTCTGACTTGTTAATGGTAGTTTTATTAATTTATTAATTTATAAATTACTATTCATAAATACATCATCTCTTTCTTTGTTCAATACTTAACTGCATGTGTGTCCCACATCCAATCACTGATTTTTTTAAAGCTCTACAGCAGCATGGCCTCAAGTGCTGTTGAACTTAACATTCCCGGTGTAAAGGGAAGGCCCTGCACAAATGAGCAGCATCTGGACAGAAAGGATCAGGCAGCCCAGCAAGATGGTGAATGATACTGTCTATACCTAGAAAGCATAAGTTTTCTTAATTTTCTAAAACTTTTACCTTTACTTTAGACAGAATGGAACTTATGGACACATGCTGCATGTCAATCAAAAGTACACTATTTTCTGGAATTTCTTGGCATCCTAACAGTGAGTGAAGTAGCAGGTGAATATTGGTAAATGGGAGCCACAAAGCCTAATCCTGAAATGATATTAGCATACTTTTTCAAATTTTATCTACCAGCTACAATACAGAGGATTTTCCTCATGAACAAGCAGATACCAATTTAAAATATTTTAAAATAGCTACTGAAATCTGAAGGTGACTTCTTGAAACATTTAAAAACTAGAACAGCCAAAAATTGTTGGAAAGGGACTAGTCAGTTTTCCTGTGCAGTGTTAGTTCTGAAGTATTATGTGTCTAAACACCTTTAACCAAAAGCAATGAATACTGCCTTAAAAAATATCTTGTGGTAGATTGATATAGACAACAATAAATCATAACATTCCATAATGGAAACACTAAGCTTCCTCTTTTAACAAGGCATTTTTAAATTCATCAAGGTAGAGGACTTTCTACACAATTCATGAATCAAAAATCATGTAACATTTGCAAGAATGCCTAAAGAGGTGTGCTTGCCCACACCAATTATCACAGCACTAGAGATTAATGCATGAGGATTGCTGAAAGTTTGGAGCAAATCTATGCATAAGTGTCAATCCAGCATGGGCTACAGAGTGAGATACAGTTTTGAGACCGTAACCAATAACATTCATAATGTAATTAGTAATGTTTTCCAAGGACATAATTCCTCAGTGTAACAACTTGAAATTTTGGTTCTTCACCTTAAATAAGTAGTTATTTTGATAATATTTTTCATAAAAGTTGAGTGCATTACTCCTTCCAAAAAAATCAATGTGACTAGGAGAAAGTTTCTGGTCTGGGACTGGAGAGATGACTCTTGCATGTAAGCATGAGGCTTTGAGTTCAGTCCCTAGAGAACTATGGGAAAATCTAAACACAGTGGTACATGCTATAATCTCCATAGCTGGAGACACTAAGATAGAAAGATCTCTTTGGTTCCCTGCCAGCCAGTCTAGCCAAATTGATAAGCTCCAGATAAAACTGAGATACCCTGACTCAAAAACAAACAATGTGGACAGCAACCAAAGAAGACATCTGCAGTTGATTTCTGGCTGGAACATACATGTTCATATATATATACATGCAAACACATACACAAACATACATACATATACACACACACACACAATGAAAGGAAGACATTTATTTCAAAAGGTATTTCCCAAATGTTTCTTGCATATTTCCTTCAAACCCATGCAAAAAAAAAAAAAGTTTTTTTAAAAAATCCAACAATTCTCCAAATGAAATGATTAAAACATGAATGGGATTAATGAAACTTCATTAAAATTCATGTGTTTTGACATTTTAAGTTTCCAAATAAGAGTGTCTATTAGCACAGCTAAAATATTTAGTCCATAGGCAGCTAGGTCAACCAAGGTAGAATTCATAATAGAAATGCCCTATGTGAAAAACAATATTTATTGTAACCAATTTCCCTCTTGTGGGTTGTTTTTCCATTATATTTATTGTGGGTTGTGTGTGTGTGTGTGTGTGTGTGTGTGTGTGTGTGTGTGTGTGTGTGTGTTGTGGGAGTATGTGTGACAGAGAGAGAGAGAGAGACAGAGACAGAGAGAGAGAGAGAGAGAGAGAGAGAGACAATATAAGTTGTAATGAAAAAATTTTCCTGATCAATTTATTTATATAATAGATTTGTTTGCATTATTTGCTTTTTCCTCAAGGACATAATAAATATTTACATTTTATTGTGCAAACTTTACTTACGATGCTGGATGCCAATAGCCAGGCTATTTCTAATCAAGTTTTGTCAAAGTCATTGAGTCATACCACATCCCACATTGGAAGTCCAATTCACTCTGTTTAGCCACTAAGCCACTGACACTGTTCTGAAAGGCAGCCTGTGAGTGCTTCATCTGAGTGACTGACATGGATAAGCCTCAGATGAGCCCCTGCATTATGATTCCTCACCAAACCATTAACCAAGGCAATTTTATTTTCATTCCCATACTCAGGCATTCTTCAAGTTGTTGTTTCCCATAGCAATTGGCTTCAATGGACAAAGGCAAAGAAGGTCTGTTGTTTAGCAAGCCCAAATAAAGCTCTCAATCTATTTTCTTAATGTAAAATGCAATCTCTGTGCTGTTTGAATTAAAAAAAAATTTAGACTTGCTTAAAATAATATGCCCTCTTTGTAACATGATGTTGTTCCTAACAGCCAAATCTTTTTTTTTTTTTTTAAAGACAGGGTTTCTCTGTGTAGCCTTTCCTGGATCTTGCTCTGTAGACCAGACCAGGCTGGCCTCAAACTCACAAAGATCCGCCTGCCTCTGCCTCTCGAGTGCTGGGATTAAAGGCGTGCGCCACCACCACCAGGGCTAACAGCCATATCTTGACTTACCCTCAAAATGGAAGAGCACCTCCAGACAAGATGAGTTCTATACATAGATGTTAAGTCTTCCCAGTTAATTTCACCACACTGGGAAATGTTTTGTAACTTATTAAATGAAACCCATGCAGTTTTTTCCTGCAGCTTTCTCATTGAAAGGCAATGGAATTTTATACAGTATTGTCATGGTTTTATTTTTGACTGTGGTGATGGCTCAGAAAGATGCAAAGAAAATTTTCATATGTTTTTAAAGATATGCTTTAATTTTTATTGTGTGTATGTGTGGAGTATGGTATGTATATGAGTGTAGGTATGTTGGGATAAAGTATGTTAGCATTTCAAGCTTGCAGGCTCCTTAGCAGGTTCAATAATCTCTTCCCCAATAATTGTTACTCTTATAAATTTTCCAGAATATTTGAATTATCTAAGTCAAGACAACTAAAATCACTACTAATGAAAAGGAACCCAGATGTTTTCATGCAGGACAGTCACACAACTGAGAATTTGTGAATGGGTATTCCTTTTGTCCATTTTCAAGTACAGGTCAGTCTTTTGTCCTAGAGTCTTAAAAAGAAGCACTTGCTTGTAATACTCAAACACAAGAGATAGAAGCATGAAGTTGGTAAATTTAAGTCCAGCGTGGGTTATGTGGCTAGACTTTATCAAATGCTGACAATCACAGTTTTATATATGTTTTGTTTCTTCTTCTTTGGTCCCCTTGGGCTCTGTTTTAGGAAAGCTGCACAATCTTAATACATTCCTATATTTTGGGTTGATTGATAGATAAATGGTAATGTGTTGTTTAAAGGCTGCATCATAGCAGAGTAAATAATGATCATAGTGAAGGGACAGCTTAGAATGGATGGAAATCAGTGTTGGCTAAGTGTATGACAGTAGATTAATATTTAGAATACACAATGAGCTAAAATATAAATAATCCAATCAGTAAGTGAATAAATTAATGTATAGTTCTCAAAAGAAAAGATGCTAATGTTCAATAAATATTTTGTAAATCTTTAATATCCCTAACAATCATGGAAATGCAAATCAAATTTCATTGAGAGTCTACATCTTCATATTCAAAATGGCTTCCAACAGGAAAAAATACAACAAAAGTACAGGAGGAATCAAAGGGAGGGGTAGATGGGCTTATATATTCTACATGGGAATGTAAATCAGTGCTACTTCTATATAAATAAACAGAGTCCTCAAAACTAAAATAGAACCTTAAATGATTCATTAATGGTATTCCTGATACAGGAAAAATGGGAGTTCTTAAGAGTAGTGGAGGATTTCTTGTCTTAGGTGAGATTAGTTCAGAGTACCAGTTTAGCAGATAATTCAACAACTACCAAAGCTACCACAAGTCAGTGGATTCCTGGTGCTTTATGTCATGAACATGAAGAATGAATTTCAGGGTTCATAGAGAGGGGTTTTTTACAAGAGTTTTTTTTATAGGTATATAGATGAGAGCTTAGGAGACAGGAAGAAGATGCTGGACAACAGAAGCTGGATCCAGACATATTTTCCACACAGTGCTGAGCTACAAGGCTTTTTAATGGGACTTTTAGCAGGAACCTGGGTAAAGCATGAGGGCATGGTGGTCTGTCCAATTGGCTCAACTATGAGATGTCCAGGTCGTTCTTAGTCTCAATAATGTCTTTCTGTGGTTTTTAGGTAGGCTCCTCATTTAGAGAAAAAGATGTTTGAAGAAACCCACTCAGGAATTGGAACTACCCTCTAGTATTTCTGTTTTGTGGCCAGAACAGAATGAAGGTCACAGCAAGTTTCTGGTCGAAGACAAGAATTAGGACTGCTCACTTTTTGGGGGCCACTCTCCTTAGACAGCCTGACTAGTGATTTTGTTTTGTTTTCTTTCTTTCTTTTTTTCTCTTTCTCCAGGATATTTTGAAAGGTTCTATGTCAATATCTATCAGAGGCACCTGCACATCCATGTTTATTATGTTATACCTTGTGTAAACAAGGTATAGAATCATAGGTATCTGTCAACAGCTAAAAAGACAAAGAAAATGTGGTTCACAGAGACAATCATGTTTTATTCTTCCAAAAAAGAAGAACAAAATGATTCAACTCACTAACAAATGAATAGAACTAGAGAGCATCATGTTAAGCGAAACAATCCAGACTGGGAAAAGGCAGAGCTGGCGTTGTAGGTCACACAAAGTAGGCCCCACAAATGGCAGTGCTCAAGACAATGGCTCAGTCTCCACCCAAGCTGGAGTTTGCTAGGCTGAGCCCACCCTAGCTAGTTTCTGCTAGGAAGCAGAAACTGAAAGTGTTTCTCAGAAGCCTTTAATACTGGCTGAACACTCCTGACCACAGCTGTTAGTGCTTGGATGCTTCTGAACACGACTGCAAGCACCTTCTCTACTTGACAGAGACCCACACTAGACACTGGGCTCCTTCAGCTTTCAAGCAGCCATACCCAGATATAGACCTATGCTAAAACATAAGCTTTTGCAGCTACTACTATCCTCTGTTGTCTGGGGTGACGCAGAAAAAAAGTTCTTTCTCTCCACACAAAGTGGCTGTATTTGGTGGTTTCTGGCTGCACCTGCTTACACACATTTTCATTAATATGTGTAATACACATACATGTATGTATATATGACAAGAAAGTAGAATGGATACAGTGATGGTTTGAGAGAAATTTCTCCCATTGTCTCCGGTATTTGAATAGTTGGTCCCCAAATGATGATGCTCTTCAGTGGGCTTAAGAGGTGTTGCCTTATTGGAGGAAGTATGTGTGGTGGTTTGAAATGAGACTCACCCCTATAGCTCACATATTTTCAGTGGAAATGCTTGGGCAGGATTAGGAGGTACAGCTTCATGGGAAGATGTGTATCACTGGGAATGAGCTTTTATGGTTTCAAAACAAGTGCTATTCCTAGTCTCTATCCCACACTTTCTCTCTTTCTCTCTCTCTCTCTCTGTTCTCTTCCTCCCCCTCTTCCAGTCTCCCACTCTTCCTCACATCTCACTCTGTCTTTCTCTGTCATTTTCTTTATTTCTGTCTCTCTGCCTGCCCCACCTTTTTCTCTTCCTCTCTCTCCCTCCTTACCTCCCTCCATCCCTCTCTCCCTCCCTCCATCTCTCTCTCTGCTTCATGGTTGTGGATCAGATGTAAGCTCTCAGCTCCTTTTCCAATGCAATGTCTGCCTACTTGCTGCCATGCTCCAAACCCTGGTGGTCATGGACTCATTGAAACTGTAAGCCCCTGTTAAAGCCTTTCTATTAGGGGTTGCATTGGCCATGATGTTTTGTCACAGCATTAGAAAAGTAACTAAGAAAATATGTCACAGAAGGAAAGCTTTGGGGGTTTTAAGATTCAAACCATTCAAGAGCACACTCTCTGTTCAGCCAGTGATGTGAACTCCCAGCTTACTCTGACCACCATGCCTTCTGCTTTTGTTCCACCATCATGGACTCTGACACTCTGGAGCCATGAAACCAAATCGCATCTTCCTTCTGGAAGCTGCTTTGGTGATCATGATTGATCACAGCACCAGAAAAGTAATAATATAAGTACTATTTGAGGATAAGAAGATGGCAGGTGGAAGGGAAGAAAGAAACATTGGGAATGAAGAGTGAACAAGTGTTTAATACACCTATTTGCTTGTGCAGAATTAAACTCTCTGTCTCTTTTCTCTACAAACTCTAACCCTGAATTTATTATTCTAACAATAGAGTAGGAAGCTTGAAATATCCACCAGCCTTATCTGTCTCTTTCTAAACTTTATTGTTCTCTATTACTTAGAGAACTTAGCACAGGGTTCTGGGTATGACAATCAAAATTTCCCAAGTAGGGCTTAGAATTACCTTAGTGGTCTCGGCTTGGGCTTGTAGGCTCTTAGGGTAAATATTCCTTCACTAATTCAGTTTCAAACACTACATACTAGAAATTATTTCACTAAGCCTTCTCTCTTCTTGATCTCTTATTCATATTAAAATACCATCCATTTTTTCTTGCACACATAGAGTCATATGTATATATTGTAGTGTGTGTAGCACGCACGTGTATCTCTCTCTGTTTCTCTGTCTCTGTCTCTCTCTGTCTATCTGTCTGTCTGTCTGTCTGTCTGTCTCTCTCTCTCTTTCTGTGTGTGTGTGTGTGTGTGTGTGTGTGTGAAGTATATGCATGCAAGTTCCACAGCAATGAAATTTTCAGGTCAGAGGGCACCATCTGTTGTTGCCCTTTTCCAAAGATTTCAATTTGAGGCTCTGTTGTGCAAAGGGTCATGTCTACAGTGTATAGGATCTGAAGGACATGAGTGTTATCTGAGTCATATCATTACTGGTAACCTAACTAATATGCAGGACTTTGGGTAACATTGTAGAGGGAAATACATTGAGAAAGAGGAATAAGAGATTCTGGTGAACAGAAGAAAAGGATACACAGAAAGAAACAAACAAAAAGACAGAGTAAGAGTGATATAGATTATTAAGTTATGAAATGAGTGTCCCCAATGAGTTCTAAGAAACATAATTTATTGCATTTCATTATGTAATTTTAGAGATATGCTTTCACGGAGTAAGTAGAAATTTCCCTGTAATTTTTAATTTTCAACACATAAAATCAAAGTGCACAGATTTCTGAAAATGTTTGAAAACACCTTAATTTTTTATTTCGTGTGTGTGTGTGTATGTGTGTGTGTGTGTGTGTGTGTGTGTGTTGTGACTATGGTTGTGTGAATTTCACACACAGAGGACAACCAGTGGTGTTGGTCCTCATTTTATACCCCGTTTGAGACAGTCCCTTGATGTGTGCTGCTGTGTGTACCACACTTTCTGGCTTCTGATTTCTGAGATGTCTCTAGTGTCTGCCTCTTGTCTTGCAGGAGGAGCCATGGGATTACCAACATGGAGTGGCCTGGCCAGCCTTACTTGGTGCAGTATACCTCCCAGTGTCCTGTTACCTGGACTCTGGAGACCTGAATCAAATCCTTACACTAACAAGGCAAGTGCTTTCCCCACTGAGCCATCTCTGCCTTTAATTTATTTATTTTTGGATAACATTGTTTTTTCTTATCATATGGCCATGAACTGTAATCAATGGTCAATGCTTCTGTAATCCAATACATGAGAGTTTTTCTCACACAATTCACTGCTCAACTACATACTAACTCACTGGGAATACCACAATTTAATTCAATTCCCCCACTACCTTTCCAGCATTGGCTCATACTTCAAAGGGTTAAATTTTACAAGCATGTCTCTCCACCAGACTGCCTATGGACATGCTACTGAGTGACTGACAATAAAGTTGGAAGTTTGCCTCGATTTTATCTCCTGTTTCAAAGCAATTTTCTAGGGAAAATCATGTATGTACAAAACTCCAGGAACACTTTAGTTACCTGAGGCTGTGGACCAAACAAACAAGTGAAGTGACTCACAAGGCATGACAGGGCGGGGTAGGGTCTTGTGTGAAGGTTCTGAGGTCTCTTCAGACCCACTATCCATCCTTGGAGCACCTTGATGTGTTCACCAAATTCAAAGGTCTCCAACTTCAGTGTTTTGGGAGCTTTATATAAACTACATCTTTTAAGTACCAAGGATGAAAACTTCTCAGGACATGACAAAGAAAAGACGTCTTTCAACCTGGAATCCAGTTGAAGCGTCTCACCAGCAGAGAAGCAAGAATTCCAGAACAATTAACAACTGCTCAAGGCCTTTCTCTCTTCCCAGCTGCAATGCTGTAGCACTCCAGGATTCTCACCAGAAACCCCATTAACAGCAAAACCATGTATTAACCCAAATGGCTCCAGTTCAAACCTTATCAGACTATGAGTCCATCTGAGGCATCTCTAAAGCCACCTCACTTATCTCATTTATTGGAGGACAGAGAAGAGTGAAAGGGTGTTTCTTAACAACCTTTAAAGATATTATCTGAGAGCTAACAAAATGGTATGTGTGGCTAATGCTAAGACACTTCATTGCTTCTCCATTAAGGAGTTTGTTCTCATACTTGAGTATGTCATTTTCCATGTAGCTCTTCTTTCAGAAGCCCATATCCATACTGTTGGATGTTTCTCACTTTGTCCTGAGCAGCTCTTTTTCCTTAATGCTTGTGCCTAAGCCTATTTTAAAGTATCTTTAGGAAAATCTCAGGTCTTTATTAATACAGCTCACCCTGAAATTCTTTTCTGTGTTGGTCTCAGTTTGTCCTGAGTGGATGCTGGTAAGAAGCCAGGAGATATGGACTCCTAAGGCTGTTCAGGGTGCATTGCAGAGCTATGTGTCTGTGCTCTCAACACTGATGGTGTCATTAAGTCATTGGCTGTAGGTGACTGAGTTCATCTCCATCTTACCTCTTTCTCTGCAGAGACTGGGTATGAGGCTAATAATACAAGGATTCTTTTCCTCTGGTTTCTCTGGCAACAAGCTTCCAAGAGATTACTTAATTAGGACCAACTAAGGGGTGTGTGTGTGTGTGTGTGTGTGTGTGTGTGTGTGAGAGAGAGAGAGAGAGAGAGAGAGAGAGAGAGAGAGAGAGAGAGAGAGA
>CABHPQ010150943.1:0-11892 GCA_902168405.1 Peromyscus aztecus | reverse complement strand
AGAGAGAGAGAGAGAGAGAGAGAGAGAGAGAGAGAGAGAGAGAGAGAATGTGTGTTTTAAAGAAATTTATAATGAATAGCATCTTGTTCCTCTCACCCTTATTGCACAGGGAAGTCAAAAGTATTACAAGCTAGATACAAAAATCAAGCATGAATTTCTTTTAATCATGATGCTTCACACAATGATGAACTAAGCAGCTAAATTTGCCCCTTCTAACTCACCTCATCATATAAATCCATTCCCAAATTCTCAGTTACAGCCAGTAAGATGGCACAGCAGGAACAACCTGCTGGAAAAAGGGAGACAAATTCTGAAAGCTTTCATTCTATGGTCTCCATATGTGCCCTATAATATTTACACACTTACATGAGCATACACAAATATAGACAGTAACTAAGTAAATAAATGAATATAAAACATTTAACTCTCATTGGGACCAACTGTAGTTGTAATTTTCTTTGGGCTGTCAACCAGCCCCCAAATACAGACACATAATTATTATTCATTATGAATGCACAGCTAAGCCTTCAGCTTGTCCCACTAGCTCTTATAACTTAAATTAATCAATTTCTATTAATCTCCATTCTCTAAGGCACCACCCACCCTGCTTCCTCCATGACTCCTTACATCTCTCTCGAAAATCTTGATTCCTCCTCCTCCTTTCTCTTGATTCCTTCTCCTCCTTCCTCTTTCTGTCCAGAAGTCCTGCCTATACATCCTGCCTAGCTATTGGTCATTAAATTATTTATTAAACCAGTCAGAAGGTGCCTTGGCAAAGGCACATCTTCACAGTGTACAAAAAGATTAGTTTATAACAACCACGCATATGAGCAAAAGATGTTTTCCCATAGTCATATAGGGGTCAGGATATGAGAGTCATGCCACAGCTCTCCTTCCATAAGTTAAAACATCAATCAATGGCTGCCTGGCATTTCACTCTCACTGAGGAAGTGCACAGCATGAAGTAGAAGGGAGGAAGGGGAAAAACTCTCTGCCATGCTCATAGGTCTTCCTCTTGACAGATCACAGGCATGTGTGTGTGTGTGTGTGTGTGTGTGTGTGTGTGTGTAGGGGGAGTCAAATTTTGGGCATGCACACTGACTGATCTTTGTCTTGTTCTCCCTCTGTGAGTGAGTTGCTTGTGATACTATGGAAGTCCACATCCTCAGTTAACAGATCAACAGCACTGGTATGCTTAACCACTGATGAGCTCTTGTTTTTGAGCTACTTCTTGCTTCTCACTAACTAGAAAAACAAAACCACACAGGTTCCATTAAGATTTGCTCCTGTAAAATCCTTCCAAATTCAGCTTTTCTTCAACTGAACTCCTGCATCAATGTACTTTTCATTTGCTTCAATGACATCCAGACACATCAAAGATGTCAATGGGAAGGTTTAGTTTTTTTTTTTTCCCCAAAATCAATGTTTTCTCCAAACAGAGGAGAACAAAAAGAATATTCTCACTTATGTGCAATGCTAACAGATGTCATGTGCCTGATGGGTTTTAAAGAAAACACTACTGTGATAACAGGCCAAGAAGTGGAACACTGGTTCTGTACTTCTAGATATCTGTGTGCCTGCTTGGTCTTGTTTCCTCTTTGGACTTCATTTTTTTCTCTGGATAGATTATAATTGAAACATGCTTGATTATTCAGACAATTAGTAGGCTTCTTGTTGTTGACTTGGACCCTGGCCCACAAGATCAGCTCTGGATTCCACACTCTGTATCCCTAGTAACACGCAAACTATTAGAAAGGTAAAATAGAAATACCATCCTGAGAAAGTGAAGTGCCATGTGAAATTCAGGAGGAAGCATCTCAACTGTGACTCCTTAAAGTTTTAATGTCTTATGTAAGGGAGAAACAATGGATGTAGCAATGCTCTGTGGTGGATTCTTTAGGAAAAGTCATTAACTTTTAATAAACACAAACATGGTTATTTTGTAGACTTATTTTAAAACTTTATGTATATTTACTCTCTCATGACTTTAGTTAAAATAATGAGATCTGAGTTACATCTGGATGAAGACATGACTGATGTTCTGAACTCCCTAAAGATTAGGAGACCCTAAATCCTACAATGGAAAGTGGAGAAATGGGGGATGAAAATAGGAGAATGGGGCTCTTTGAGTGAGACAGCACCATTCATGTGTCTGGTGAGTATGATCCAGGAGATTACTGACAGTCAAGAGTTAAAAATCTACTTCTCCTCAGTGATGTCTCAATGTTTTTCCTCATAAAATTGAGAATGAATTTTATAGATTATGGGAGGGGGTTTTTAGAAGGAGGTTATTATAGACAAAATCTTATAGGAGGATATAATTGTGGAAATCAAACAAGCTGGTCTCCTGTGTGAGAAGTCTTGGGTGTGTTGCAGCTGAGGATCTTTGTCTAGGATTAACAAGATTTGACCAGGCTGAGAAGAAGTAGCCTAGTCATTCCACCTGGCCAAATCATGGACCCACAAGTTATTTCCATGCACCTCTTCAGCACTGTGACTGTACTGGAGGTTCTTGTACTCCTCCAAGGCCCAGTAAGGTATCTGATGACAAAGAGATTCCCTGTGTGCATGAGGATCCTATGTAAATGGAGAATTACAACAAATAAAAGCAATATGCACTTACCTCAGGAAACCGTAGCAGAGACTAGTGCCCTAAAACATTTTTGGTTTCTTGGCTTTTGGCCAAGACAAAATTACCAATAGAACCAAAATGCTACTGTCTGTTTTCCAGGCTTACCTACCTGACAAGTTTTTTTTTTCTCTTATTCTTATCAGTATATAGCCTTCCCTTTGGAAGTTAGTAAATGGATAAATGGTTCTGTCAGTATGTAGGATGGAAGACCATTCCTCTGCAAAACTAATACACATGAATGCATGTTAACAAAATGAGATGAATGACTATCATTTTAATGAGATGTACATTTACATTCCCCAGAAGCTCCTCCCTCTCCTTTAGGTATGAATCTGACCCAAGGGCACTCACTCTCAGGAATCTCCAGATTCTTGTGTTGTAGAACATGGAATCAGATCAAGGGCATGTGAATAGTAGTAGAAACACAGAAAGTTTACTAAGTAAAAGGGAATTTCTGGGACTGGAGAGATGGCTCACCATACATATACATACAGTCTCTCTCTCTCTCTGTCTCTCACATACACACACACACATATAGATACAGGCATGCACACACACATGCATACATATTCACATGAATACACTTATGTATACACACAAACATACAAAAAATATATGCCTATATATAATATACACACATATATAACATATATATAATACACATATATACAACTTTTTTTAAGAAAAGAAGGGAGCATTTCCAAGAAAATAAGTGGCCAGAGTACTAGAAAATAATGAATGCTCAAAACTCAATGGTAATGGATCATGAGAATTAGATGACCCAAAAGGAACATAGAATGACATCAAGATGCTGGGTGGATAAGAGTATTATCTTTTTATTGGTCAGTATTCCAAGAAGTGGGTCTGAATGCTAACATTCCTCCCTTTTTGATTATTATAAAATAATGAGTTATGGGTAGCAAGTGGAGGGAATGAGGGTGCTGAATTCTCAAAACTCTTTCCTGCTGACAAGAGGCAAAGTGGAAGGGGGAAGCTGGCAATTGGAGACACACACAGTGGGAGGTGTGAGTGAAGAAGCTTTCAGTTATCTGTCATTGTGGCCATTTCAGGCATCTGTTCCTTGTGATAGAGGAGAATGCAGGTTGCTAGGAGAAAAAAATAGATTGTTATCATGAGCAATCAGGGCTAATCAAAGGAAAAGTGATGACTGTCAGAAAGAATGGAATGGAAGAGTACCCTGGTTATAAGAATAGGCAAAGGTGAATGAGCCAGAAAAAAAGAGTAGATATGCCCTTGAGTCTGGAGTAGTGGTACTAGGAACTTGTGGGAATGGCACACCAATTCAGTAGTACAGGAACCATCAAGTATGCTATTTTTCTGGAGGTGAGAAATGTCTCTATTCATCTTATAAAAGTGTCAATGAATTAGGAGATAACAGAATTTTTATGAGTGGGCATGTGGGTGAAGTTAACCTGTTAGCATTCACCTGGTTAGCATCCTCAGTTGGTGGTTGGCATCCTCGGAGCTGGTGCAGGGGCTGGCATACATGGAGGACCCGCTGTGGATTGGCCTTTGCACAAGTCTGACAGGTGGGTGGATCTGCGCAAGGACCTGTAAGTATCTGTAAAACAACTGAAAAAGATTTACATTTTGGTGTCATAGCAAAACCTATAGCTTTGGGTTAAAAGTTATGAACATTTTTTAAGGCCTGTTTTCAGCCCAATGAAAAACATCTTTAAATCCATAACCAGAGGAAATTTACTGAATGGAAGTGGTTGAGTGAGTGAAGAAGGAGTAGGGAGGCTTCCCTACCCTCTCCAGTATTAGCTTGTCTCTAAAAGCTGGGACTAGTAAAGTCCACAGAAATCTTGAAGTTGGTGAAGAGAGCTGTTAAAACTGGTAAACATCATCAGATCTGAGAAGGATAAGTAAGTGAACAGAAATGAGACAGTTTCCCTATCTTCATATTAACAAACCTTAAAGTTGTTTCTTTTTGTCTAATTCACCAGGAGATACTGAGAGCAGTATTAGCCCTAAAAGAATGAGGCCAGCAAATCTTACATAGAAAACTTGAGAAGGCAGCTGAAACAAAGACTGGTTAGCAAATGGCAACAGAAATCTGAGAAGGATAAATAATACCTCAGTAATGACCAAGAAGCTTAAGAATCTTTTAAAAATGACAGGGACCAGTCCATACCAAGTTAGCTTTACCCAGGTATCCACATCATTGGAGGCAGGAGTGAGTATGAGAACAGCATCAATTTTTGTCTGCCAGGTCCATAAGGTGGGAGTTTTTTCCATGGTACAAGGACATAGGAAAGACTGATCTTACTTTGTCTAGGCAAAAGGGGTGCAATCAATTCTTTGATGTTCTGCTGTTTGTCCACAGTCTGGCTGGGTCCTGGTGGCAGATGTTTCATTGGGGTATTTTGCCCAGAGGTTAGCATTGCCATAAACCAGATGGAGACATCATGGTGCCTCGTAATCTTCTTCAGAGTCCTTGGGTCACTGCTGGGATCTGGGAGTCTCTGTCTGATATAATAAGCTTTTTGATCAACACTTTAAATGCCACATTCTGCAGATTTCTGAGCATTTGAGGACTATCTGTCTAATAGGTATGAATGACATACTATCAACTTCTCTTCTCTAACAGTTTTCAATGTGACATATATATATATTATATATATATATAATATATATATATCTTGTTTATCAATTCTTATTTATCCAGCATATGTCATCATTTATTTAAATTCTTAGAAGCTTCATGTTGAACACTTGGCAATGACACAGGTTTAAATCTTTAAGTTAGCTTTTGTTAACCTGAACAGATAAGTTTCCTACCAATCTAAGATATTTGATGCTTATTGTTCCTTTATGCTAGAAGGACTTACAATGAACAGAGAGCTCGTTAGGACTAAATGTATTTTTTGATTTATTTTATTTTATTTTACAATACAATTCAACTTTACATATCAACCATAGATTCCCCTGTTCTCCCCCTTCCCACCCGGCCCCCCGCCCCCCGCCCCCCCCATTTCCATTTTTCCTCCAGGGCAAAGACTCCCCGAGGATTGAGATCAACTTGGTGGGCTCAGTCCAGGCAGGTCTAGTCCCCTCTTCCCAGGCTGAGCCAAGCATCTCTGCTAAGCTCCAGGTTTCAAATACAGCCAATTCATGCACTGAGCATAGGACCGGGTCCAACTGCCTGGATGCCTCCCAGACAGGTCAAGCCAGTCAACTGTCTCACCCATTCAGAGGGCCTGATCCAATTGGGGGCCCCTAAGCCATTGGTTCACAGTTCATGTGTTTCCATTTGTTTGGCCACTCGTCCCTGTATTCCATCCATCCCTGGTCCCAACAACTCTTGCTCACTTAAACCCTCCTCCTTCTTCCCGATTGGACTCCTGGAGCTCCACCCGGGGCCTGACCATGGATATCTGCATCCAGTTCCCTCAGTCACTGGATGGGGTTTCTAGCATGACAATTAGGGTGTTTGGCCATCCTATCACCAGGGTAGGTCAGTTGGGGCTATTTCTCGACTATTGCCAGCAGTCTATTGTGGGGGCATCTTTGTGGATTTCTGTGGGCCTCTCTAGCACTTTGCTTTTTCCTATTCTCATGTGGTCTTCATTTACCATGAACATTCCTTGTGTTCCCTCTCTGTTCTTGATCCAGTTGGGATCTCCCGTTCCCCTAAGTTCTTTTTCCCTCACCCCTCGCCCCTCATTACCCCCACTCACGCCTAGACTGTTCATGTAGATCTCATCCATTTCTCTGTCATTGGGCGATCCCCGTGTCTTTCTTGGGGTCCTGTTTTCCAGGTAGTCTCCCTGGTGTTGTGAGTAGCAGTCCAGTCATCCTTGTTCCACAACTAGTATTCTCCTATTAGTGGGTACATACCATGTTTGTCTTTCTGAGTCTGGGTTACCTCACTCAGGAGGATTTTTTCCAGATCCATCCATTTGCCTGCAAACCTCATGATGTCATTGTTTTTCTCTGCTGAGTAGTATTCCATTGTGTATATGTACCACAGTTTATTTATCCATTCTTCGGTTGAAGGGCATCTAGGTTGTTTCCAGGTTCTGGCTATTACAAATAATGCTGATATGAACATAGCTGAGCAAGTGCCCTTGTGGTATGATTGAGCATTCCTTGGGTATATGCCCAAGAGTGGTATAGCTGGATCTTGGGGGAGATTGATTTCCAATTTTCTAAGAAAGCACCATATTGATTTCCAAAGTGGCTGTACAAGCTTGCATTCCCACCAGCAGTGGAGGAGAGTTCCCCTAGCTCCACATCCTCTCCAGCACAAGGTGTCCTCAGTGTTTTTGATCTTAGCCAATCTGACTGGCATAAGGTGGTATCTCAGAGTTGTTTTGATTTGCATTTCCCTAATGATTAGGGATGTTGAGCAATTCCTTAAATGTCTTTCAGCCATTTGTGTTTCCTCTGCTAAGAATTCTCTGTTTAGTTCTATAGTCCATTTCTTAATTGGACTGTTGGGCATTTTGATGTCTAATTTCTTGAGTTCCTTATATATTCTAGATATCAGTCCTCTGTCAGATGTGGGGTTGGTGAAGATCTTTTCCCATTCTGTGGGCTTTCTCTTTGCCTTGTTGACCGTATCCTTTGCTCTACAAAAGCTTCTCAGTTTCAAGAAGTCCCATTGATTGATTGTTTCTCTCAGTGTCTGAGCTACTGGTGTTATATTTAGGAAGTGATCTCCTATGCCAATGCGTTCAAGACTACTTCCTACTTTCTCTTCTAGCAGGTTCAGAGTAGCTGGATTTATGTTGAGGTCTTTGATCCACTTGGACTTAAGTTTTGTGCACGGTGATAGATATGGATCTATTTGCAGCCTTCTGCACATTGATATCCAGTTATGCCAGCACCATTTGTTGAAGATGCTTTCTTTTTTCCATTGTACGCTTTTGGCTTCTTTGTCAAAAATTATATGTTCATAAGTGTGCGGATTAATGTCAGGGTCTTCAATTCGATTCCATTGTTCCACAAGTCGGTTTTTATGCCAGTACCAAGCTGTTTTTATTACTGTAGCTCTATAGTAGAGCTTGAAGTCAGGGATCGTGATGCCTCCAGAGGTTGTTTTATTGTACAGGATTCTTTTGGCTATCCTGGGTTTTTGGTTTTTGCATATGAAGTTGAGTATTTTTCTTTCCAGGTCTGTGAAGAATTGTGTTGGTATTTTGATGAGGATTGCATTGAATCTACAAATTGCTTTTGGTAAGACTGCCATTTTTACTATGTTAGTCTTGCCTATCCATGAGCATGGGAGATCTTTCCATTTTCTGACATCTTCTTCAATTTCTTTTTTCAGGGACTTAAAGTTCTTGTCATATAGGTCCTTCACTTGCTTGGTTAGTGTTACCCCAAGGTATTTTATATCATTTGTGGCTATTGTAAAGGGTGATGTATCTCTGATTTCCTTCTCAGCCTGTTTGTCAGTTGCATATAGGAGGGCTACTGATTTTTTTGAGTTGATCTTGTATCCCACTATGTTGCTGAAGGTGTTTATAAGCTGTATCAATTCCTTGGTTGAATCTTTGGGGTCACTCAAGTATACTATCATGTCATCTGCAAATAGGGAAAGCTTGACTTCTTCCTTTCCAATTTGTATCCCCTTAATCTCCTTATGCTGTCTTATTGCTCTGGCTAGAACTTCAAGTACTATATTGAATAAGTATGGGGAGAGGGGACAGCCTTGTCTAGTTCCTGATTTCAGTGGAATTGCTTTGAGTTTCTCTCCATTTAATTTGATGTTGGCAGTTGGCTTGCTGTAAATTGCCTTTATTATGTTTAGATACGTTCCCTGTATTCCTGATTGCTCCAAGACCTTTATCTTGAAGGGGTGTTGGATTTTGTCAAATGCCTTTTCTGCATCTAGTGAGATGATCATGTGGTTTTTTTCTTTCAGTTTGTTTATATGGTGTATTACATTGACGGACTTTCATATGTTGAACCACCCTTGCATCCCTGGGATGAAGCCTACTTGATCATGGTGGATAATTGTTTTGATGTGTTCTTGGAGTCTGTTTGCCAGTATTTTATTGAGTATTTTTGCATCAATGTTCATGAGGGAGATCGGTCTGTAGTTCTCTTTCTTTGTTGTATCCTTGTTTGGTTTAGGAATCAGGGTAATTGTAGCCTCATAGAAGGAGTTTTGTAATGTTCCTTCTGTTTCTACTGTGTGGAACAATTTAGAGTGTATTGGTGTTAACTCTTCTTTGAAGATCTGGTAGAATTCTGCACTGAAACCATCTGGTCCTGGACTTTTTTTGCTTGGGAGACTTTTAATGACTGTTTCTATTCCGTTAGGGGTTATTGGGCTATTTAAATAGTTTATCTGGTCTTGATTTAACTTAGGTATGTGGTACCTATCCAGAAAATTATCCATTTCTTTTAGATTTTCCAGTTTTGTGGAATAGAGATTTTTGAAGTATGACCTGATGATTCTCTGGATTTCCTCAATGTCTGTTGTTATGTCCCCCTTTTCATTTCTGATTTTGTTAATCTGGATGCTCTCTCTCTCTGTCTTTTGGTTAGTTTGGATAAGGGCTTGTCTATCTTGTTGATTTTCTCAAAGAACCAACTCTTTGTTTCATTGATTTTTTTTGTATTGTTCTCTTTGTTTCTATTTTATTGATTTCAGCTCTCACTTTGATGATTTCCTGGCGTCTATTCTTCCTGGGAGACTTTGCTTCTTCTTGTTCTAGAGCTTTCAGGTGTGCAGTTAAGTCACTAGTGTGAGATTTCCCCAACTTCTTTATGTGGGCATTTAGTGCTATGAATTTCCCTCTTAGCACTGCTTTCATAGTGTCCCATAGGTTTGGGTATGTGATGTCTTCATTTTCGTTGATCTCTAGGAAGTCTTTAATTTCTTTCTTTATTTCTTCCTTAACCCATTGGTGATTCATTTGAGCATTATTCAGTTTCCATGAGATTGTAGGTTTTCTGTAGCTTTTGTTGTTGTTGAAATCTAACTTTAAACCATGGTGGTCTGATAGAATGCAGGAGGTTATTCCAATTGTTTTGTATCTGTTGAGATTTGCTTTGTGGCCAAGTATGTGGTCGATTTTAGAGAAGGTTCCATGGGGTGCTGAGAAGAAGGTATATTCTTTTTTGTTAGGGTGGAATGTTCTGTAGATATCATTTAAGTCCATTTGAGTCATGACATCAGTTAAGCCCTTTATTTCTCTGTTAAGTTTCCATTTAGGAGATCTGTCCAGTGGTGAAAGTGGGGTGTTGAAGTCTCCCACTATTAATGTGTGGGGTTTTATATGTGGTTTAAGCTTTAGTAGTGTTTCTTTTACATATGTGGGTGCCCTTATGTTTGGGGCATAAATGTTCAGAATTGAAACTTCCCCTTGGTGGATCTTTCCTGTGATGAATATGTAATGCCCTTCTTGATCTCTTTTGATTGATTTTAGTTTGAAGTCTATTTTGTTGGATATCAGACTGGCTACACCCGCTTGTTTCTTAAGTCCGTTTGATTGGAAAGTCTTTTCCCAGCCTTTTATTCTTAGGTAGTGTCTGTCTTTGTATTTGAGGTGTGTTTCTTGTATGCAGCAGAAAGATGGGTCCTGCTTTCGTATCCATTCTGTAAGCCTGTATCTTTTTATAGGTGAATTAAATCCATTGGTATTAAGGGATATTAATGACCAGTGATTGTTCATTCCTGTTATTTTTTGGTGGTAGTGTGTGTGTGCTTCTTATCTTTGGGGTTTACTGCTGTGTGGTTATCTATTGCCTGTGTTTTCGAGGGTGTATCTGACTTCCTTGGGTTGGAATTTTCCTTCTAGTGCTTTCTGTAGGGCTGGGTTTGTGGATAAGTATTGTTTAAATCTGGCTTTGTCTTGGAATGTCTTGTTCACTCCGTCTATGATGACTGAAAGTTTTGCTGGGTATATTAGTCTAGGCTGGCATCCATGGTCTCTTAGTGTCTGCATTACATCTGTCCATGTTCTTCTGGCTTTCAAAGTCTCCATTGAGAAATCGGGTGTTATTCTGATGGGTTTGCCTTTATAGGTCACTTGGCCTTTTTCCTTTGCTGCTCTTAATATTCTTTCTTTATTCTGTATGTTTAGTTGTTTAATTATTATGTGGCGAGGGGACTTTTTTGGGGGGTCTAGTCTGTTTGGTGTTCTATAGGCTTCTTTTATCTTCATTGGCATTTCCTTCTTTAAGTTGGGAAAGTTTTCTTCTATGATCTTGTTGAATATACTTTCTGTGCCTTTAAGTTGGTATTCTTCTCCTTCTTCTATCCCTATTATTCGTAGGTTTGGTCTTTTCATGGTGTCCCAGATTTCTTGGACATTTTGGCTCATGACTTTGTTGGCTTTAGTGTTTTCTTTGACTGATGAATCTATTTCTTCTACCGTATCTTCAACGCCAGAGAGCCTCTCTTCCATCTCTTGCATCTGACCACATGATCATGTTTTTTTTTTTTCAAGACATATGGAACACACATGGAACACATAAACTCAAGCATTCAAAAGTCAGTCAGAAACACATTCATGTAGCCACCTTCATCACACATTTCCATCCACACATACGAAATAAACATTTTTAACAGAACGACAGACAAAACTTCCTGGGAAATGTCAGGTGACCAACATAAAAATCCAGAAGTAGGAAGTTACAGGATTGCAGGGGTAGACTGAGATACAGCTAGGTGGGAGAAAGCCAGGAAGGAGCAGAAGATAAGGGAGGCATCAAGAGGCAGCAGTGGAGCTGCAGCTGAGGGCAGGAATCCAGGGGCAGTCTGCCATGAGTGGTGGCAGCAATGGCCTTGGGTGGGAGGGATGGAGGAAGGAAGGGACAGGAGTGCATAGCCCAAGAATCCTTGGATCTGACTAATTTCCCATGAGTGAGGCAGAGGGCACAAACTGCTGAGAGATTCATCAAGCACAGAGCAGGGGCCGAAAGATGCTGTGGTCTGAATGAGATGGCACAGGCTGCTGCAGTGTTTCGTCAAACAGAGAGCAGGGGCCCAAGGGCAGCTAAGCCTGAGGGACACATGGTTGCTTGGTACCAAGACTTATGAACAGGGCCAAGAGGCGAGATACCATGATTGAGACGAGAAAAAATTCTCACTTATGGGATATAGCCAGAAGAAGAACTTACTGATTATGACAGTATTGAAGGTTCCAGAGATCTCAGCATGGCTCATACTGCCTGGAGGCAGGAGAAAATGGCAGGAGGGCCTCTGCTGAGTCATGAAGCACCAACATTAAAATGACACAAGGCAGTCACAGCGGGTGGGAGCCACAGGAAAGACA